>MNPL01001439.1:0-25745 GCA_002081605.1 Tropilaelaps mercedesae
TATATATATATATATATATATATATATATGGAGTCATAAACAAACATTATTACTCATTACTACATTACCACACGTTCATTTAAGTAACTTAGTCAATTTGTAAATCATGTATATACACAACCAATTAAAAAGCTCCGATTGAACGTTTTTGCTCCCATCGTGAATAGTAGGTGCTTGCGGTTTTCATATATATAACGCGTATATTCTATAATTTCAATTTACAGCGAGTCTTGTGGGCAATTAAGTTTATACATAAAAACCAGAATTTTTAGTTCTTTTATATTGTACCCAATATAATAGAATAAGAGATGGCCAATTAACAGGCTAACTAATTTTCCCAATCGCGAATAGAAAGTGCTTTTGTTTTTTTGCTTCGCGATGTGTTTTACCTAGGTACTTGAACAAATAATTACGTATAGCACTATATGGAATTCACAACTTTAACCCTGTCTAAGGGTTTATTTTTCGATCATTCAGTGAGACGGCTTCAATTGTAAGATCTCTTCACTGGGCGATATGACCCATATGCACCTACCTGTAAGCGTTAATCTCGTCTTCGCAGGTGCCATTTCGACACTGGTGATCGACGCAGTCATCTGAAACAAACGGAATCAAGTCGAAAATTGCATGAAGAAACGTTCCTAGCTACTTATGAGAAGCTTATAAAGCACACATTATCAACTACATAATTTCCGAATTTCAAGCGTACAGAAACGAAATAAAATTGATGAGCCAATTTACTTTACCAAAGCAACAATTTTCAAAAAACGAAATGGTATACTCTTCCATTTACCTATATTAATTTCACAATTGACTCCAGTGAATCCGCTGGAACAGAGGCAGATGTATCCAGCCGCATCACTTTCGTTGTACCGAGGGAACAAATTAAGGTAATTATGTGCATAAAGAGTACGATTGGATCGCTCCAAGCAACTGGCGCCGTTGAGACATGGATTCGAACCACATTCTGGCACGTCCACCTGTTAAGTGATTAAGGCCATAATGTACACATATTAGTTGTCACAGTCGCTATGTTGTATACTCTCTAAGCGATTCATCTCAAAGTTAAGCACATGCTGTAACCACTCTGAACCCTTATCATGTGACACATTATCGATGAATGAATCTTCGCGTGAATGTGAGCCGAATATTCTCTTATAAATCTTAAGCCAGTCTAATCTTGGAAATATAACGCCAGCAACTATAATTGTTATTGATTCGTGGTGGTGAGATAGATAAGTATCCATAAAGTTTACTGTATTGGTACCAAGGGGTAGAGCTACGATTCCTTTCGTCGTCCAAAATACGTTCTACTTACCTCGCACGTCCTTCCGACAAAACCAGGATTGCAATGACAAGTGAATTCCTTAACTCCGTCTTCGCAAGTGGCACCGTTTTGGCATGGAATTCCCGCGCAGTCGTCAATGTTAATTTCGCAACGGTTACCTTTAAAGCCACTATCGACACAGTCGCAACGAAAATCGTTTACAAGGTCGATACAGCGGCCGTGTTCGCAGGGTTGACTAGCACACTCGTCAATATCCACACCACAGTCTTGACCTGTATAGCCTGGTACACATGAACACGTATAGTGCGCCACCCTGCCCACGATTGCAAGAAAGTTAAATGCAAGAGTATTAAATATTAGCCAGCAATGCAGAAAGAAATTAGTAACTGATTATATCTTTATTGCATTTTTATTATTTTTATTATATTTTTAAGTAATTCACTTATTAAAATCAACGTACCGGTCATTACAGGTGGCTCCATTTTTACACGGATTTGAGGCACACTCATCTATGTCCGTCTGACACAGGCGGCCCATGAAGCCAGCAGCACATGTGCATTCAAATCTAAAAATAAATATTCGAGAAACGAAATAGATGTTAGCTTCCACCACCAATGTTTCCCCGAGAAGATCTTATAGACTGGCGAACAACAGTCTTCATGAAACCGCTTACAGTATGCTCAAGATCGCAAGTCCAAACACGGCGCCTTTACTTTTTTAGCAGTATACGTTTTTTTTAACATTATATGCTCTTCATGCTTAGGTAGAGGGCCTCCCCTGAAAAAACTATTGACTCCTAGCCTTCCAATTTGTTTTGCCCACTAAATATACATCTCCCTCCTTTCAGCAGCACAAAGCCTTGGGTATGCCTAAATCTTACTCAAAGTGTAACTAGTTTTTCAAACACTTTGCTTACTTATTGATCATGTCGTTACAGGTGGCTCCGTTCTGACAAGGCGACGAGAAACATTCATTAAAGTCTATTTCGCAATGCTCTCCCGCAAAACCCGGATAACAGAAACACTGATACGAATCGTTACGGTTTTCGCATAAAGCTCCGTTAAGACACAGCCCGGGAACGCATTTTGAGACAACCTGAAATCAACATGAAAGAAGCTCACGTGCGTGCACCTAAAGTAGCAGTATTGATAAAAGCACTTCACATATCGTTATAATGATGTGCATATAACCAGTTTCACAAAGAGGATATTTAATCATTAGAAACCTACAGACAAATTTTGATCAACTAAGAGATACTTAAATATTCGACTATGTGCCCATTATTCCTGATGTAAAATGTCAACGTAATTAAAATACCTCTGTGCAGTTCTCTCCTGCCCGTCCTTGAGGACAGTGACATGTGTACCTGCCCAGTCGGTTGACACATGTCGCACCCTCAGAACAGGGATTCGGTTCACAACCGTTGAGTTCAATGTCGCACGATACTCCATGCCATCCTTCGGGACATCGACACTCGTATGTGTTGAGCAAATCGTGACACTCCTGTTTGCCAGGACACTTAATTTCGGCGCAGTCGTCAATGTTTTGCTCGCACATTTTGCCACTGTAACCCTTCGGTGCATGACGCACAAATCACATACAATGGTTGAATCATCGAATGATTAATAATTAATCGGTAGCTTAATGGGTTCCAATTCAGTAGCTTACTTAATAAGCTTCGCACTTTTATATGAAATGTATTATATGTATATCAAATGACATACGGGCTGTATTATCTTTTTGATGTTTGTCCTCTTTTGGGCAAATTGGCTGCACCAGTAAACATTTCTTTTGTTGAACTTTAATTCAAGTGGAATTGATACTCGTAAAATTCATATGATCATTTCGATTAAAGTTTATTTCAATTAATTTTATATTGTTTCGCGAATCTCACAGTTATTTTCATTGACAATCGCTTAATATGACATACACACCTCGGGACAAGCACAGACGAAGTCGTTAGGTCCTTTAGACGCGCACTGACCGTTGTTGTAGCACGGTGCCTCGTCGCAAGCATCGATCACATGCTCGCATTGAGCGCCATGAAATCCTAACAAAATTATAACTTTAGGTAAGTCAGGGTCATACCAATGTTTACATGCATACACTTAGATAAAGCACTTTTAGATTTTACTTCTTAAAACAAGCTGTCAAGACTTCAATCTAGCACTTGTTATCGGCTGACCTAAAATTTGGTTTATCGTCCTCGTATAATTACAGGTCGGAGCAAAACGCTATTAACAATGAAGCTGTTTGCACCGAGTGCGAGCTTGCTAAAGAAAGACGAATGGCTCTAGTCCTAAAATGTTCACGTAAGATGTAGCTTCTTGTAGCCGTCACTTCAACCTATTTGCCGAAATATTAACTATTTCATGGCTTGCGCAAAAATTCAATACCTAATCCTTAAGTATAAATATGCATTAGTTTTTTTTTGTTGTTTTCTCGTTACACACCTTCAGCACAGTGGCAGGTACCGTCGTCTTGACAACTGGCTCCATTTTGACATCTGCACGCTACAAGCGATGTTCGCGCAAGGTCGCAGTGCTCCCCAGCGAATCCAAGATCACACTCACACATGGCATGACCATCCTAGAAAATAATTCCGATAATCAAAAATCAAATTCAAGTTTTTGGCATATTCAAACTTATCTAATACATTAAAAACTCATTTAATACATGCATATACATGTTTATGTATTTGCCGCCGATATTTGATATTTATACCGGTGGATTAACGTACTTACCGGTCATATTTCAAAGAAATATTTTGCGGCTGTTGACAAAGCTAATTTATAAGGAAGCGGAACTAATTTTGCCTTCTATACAATGCTATTTAAACCGTTTGTAAGTTTCTCTATAATTTTGCTCAAGTACATAACTATTTAAAATTGTATACAATGGCAGAGCTCACCCTGTACAAATTCATGTACAAAAAATCCAAAATTCAGCCTCGAATAATATCGAGTTATTTAAAAAAAATTGTGTTTACAAAGATAGATATTACCTAGAAAATAACTAGTTAGAATAAAGCAACGCTAACTCAGTCGATGCGTACCTGTTCGATACATCGTCCATTGGCGCCGCAGTGGTGAAATGTGCACGGGGCCCCACGAGGAACCAATACAGGCAGCATTGAAACATTACAAGTTTTCCCCATGAAACCTGTAACACCAAATATTGAAAGTATGATTGAAGCCATGACTACACGGACAAAAATGTTGAAAATTATTGGACCAATATGCAAAAGGCTACACTGAACACCTCATACAAGGCATTCTTTTCATGCAGGTACTAACCGGGCAAACAGGAGCAGATGAAGTCGTTCACGAGGTCAACGCAATGCCCATGATTAAGGCATGGGTGGCCGGCACAATTGTCCTCGTTCACCTCGCAATGAGAGCCGGCGAATCCCGGGACACAGGAACAGTTTGTCGAACCTATGGTCGGAGGTTAACGGCATTCACATGAACGCCATGTGAACCTTAGACAGGATTACTTAGAAATGGCATAAGCACTATATGTTCACTTCTGTCAATCTCTTAATCGATATACTATGTTTTATTTACTTTCACGTCTTTTTATAACATGTGTGTTTACGGTTTTCTCCGACATTTATTCTTTCCGTGTACTAACTTCCAAACAAACTTTCCAAGTTCGACAAGTGTAACTGCAAGTCTAAGTGCTACACAATCTGTGAATGACAATGACTGTAATGGCATGTATAATAAATAGAAATGTGAGGCGAAGTTCACGTTGCAACACGCTAGTCAATCGTACGTACCCTGTACACAACTTCCTCCATTGGCGCAAAGACGGTCGTCGCATCGGCCGTTATGTTTGTTAGTGTTTTGCTCATATTCGCAATGTCGGCCACTAAACCGGTCAAGACAAACGCATGAGTAAGCAAATCCGCTTCCTAAACATGAGCCGCCATTCCAGCATGGTTCATCTGAACATGAGCGTGCAGGTAAGCATGACCCCTGATTGGGAACGTAACCTGGCTTACACTGGCACCTGAAGTCCAAGTTGAAGTACGCACATTAGCTATATTTAGAACTTAATCATTCGCAGGATATTGACAGGTCTTACTGTTATCCCGAAAATTAAATTATCAATTTTTTACAGCGTTTCATTAGATTAAGTTTTTCGTAGATTGCTTATATACAGGCGCAGACCATCTATCGACCTAGTTTCGATGAAGCTGTTTTATTTCAAAATGCTCTAGAGCGGACTTCTTGTAGTTCTGATGAACACACCTAGACAGAACCTAAAGTTCGTGTAAAATGGGGAACTTTTCTCCCCAGCTTGACACACACAGTAAATAGCAATGGAATTCTTGATCCACTATGCTCCGAGTAACTTGAGGCTTGTGGCTAATGACTTGCATACAGCATGCACGCCATACACATACAATAGATACATAATTATATTTCAGGTCTGTCTCAAAGCTTAGCTCCCAAAATCCACTACGTAGACTTCTGACCAACCCTATAATTCAGCCGCCCTATAGTTTAGTTTACGCGAAGTAGCGATAGGTCGCTTTGTGAACTCGGTTTTGCAAACAATACAGAATAAAATATACTTACTTCCCAGTTCGGACATCACAAGACGCATGCGGATCGGAACATTGCTTATTAGCTGGCTTGCGTGAACAATCGTCAGTTGAAATTTCACAGTTTTCTCCCGAAAACCCTGAAAGACATTGACAAAAATACCCGGACGCTGTCGCACTGAAAAATGAACGTTTCAATTTATTAGAATTATGTAATTATAGTGACCAACATATCGGAGGGCACAAACTATTCAAAATGAACAACTTATGTAGAGCGAAACCGAAAAAATACCTGATCTTGAGAAACTTTATGGAAAGAGCCAAAAAAGTATCGGACATTCAGAAAAATCATGCAGGAATCTTAAAACATTGTTAGTTTTTAGTGCATGCGCGTGTATGGTACGTTGTGATTACTCATGAGTAATTAGTGTCGTATTTATCAGACGTACAACCGTTTCATTATACATAGCTTAGTTTTCCTCATTGAACCTGGGTTGATCAACTGAGGTTCGATGAGTCCAGCGTCCTTAACAATATTATCTTAAATAAACTTTTACAGACTTTTTCCAACAGCACACCTACCGATTCTACTTACAAAAGATAACGACTAAACATCTATTCCTACATACTACATTCCTAATTTATTGAAAGCCGAAGCGTGTAATTCTAGCAGGAATGACTAACCCTCTAACCGAGTTTTCAGAGGTCGTTCTTTGAAATTCGTCAATAACACATAGTGCTAGCGGTTAGCACTCACCTCTATAGAACTCTGTAGGAAAGCGCAAAGTGTGGACCTCATTTAGAGAAGTAAGAAGGAAGACGGTAGAGAAAGATACAGAATGGAATGAGTAACAAGTAGAAAAACAACAGCCTCCTTGGTTCTTCAGATATTGTGCCTGCAGTTCATCATTTCATCTTCACGTGGCCGTTTCACTTGGCGCCGAATACTGTGCAGGCTATTCTGCATGCATTGCATCTCTTTCTAGCCCTCTCACTTCCGCTTACACTGCGTCATCCAAGTGACTAAATTTCTATCTGATAGTAGCTCTATCACTGTAGTAAAGCTGGAGAATGTCTGCTAAAGTGCCTTCATCAACTCGACTATCCTTTGCATTTATAATTCCATTGATGTTTTCGATTACCCATTCCTCTCAACGCAGTCTATTCGCAATCCATACACACATACACGCAAGTATGAATATGACCTCAGTGAGTTCATATATAACTTCACGATGGATATGTACGCTCATAGATAGAATTTCAACAAATAAATCCCCGTTACTTTAAAAAATTTGCCTCCTGCATCTATCCTTAAAACATTAAAGAGAGGCTAACAGCAAATGTGTTGGCGTACGTACTCATCTCTGTTGATCAGCTCTCTGGTCAAAATTTGGATCATGGCTGTAGAATGTCATATTTTAATGAATAGGACATATTTCAACCATTCTTGTCGTCTGGAAAATACACTTGTCTGAGCAGAAAATAAACATGAAACACCATAGCCAAATATATGTAGCCAACAGGTGGGAATGGCAAGACGTTTTTATTGTCGTTAGCAACTGCATTTTTAACATTAGACGAACGCACTTGGTTTAACCCAACATCCGAAAGGAAAAACTGTCGGGAATGGTGTGATGAACCGAAGCGCTTCAAAAAAAGTGGACGCGGCTTTTGTGTCTGCTGCCGTCTTGGTTGTCATGTAACTCACTTCCGTATTACTAGGACGATAAATCTAATTGAAACGATAGAGAGAAGGCAGTACCATTGTAGTACCATCAACAAAAACAAAAAGAAAGACGCAAACAATTAAAGTGACGCAAAGAGTCACAAAATATGGAGCTGGTAGATGCTGTTCTGTCTCTGAGGAGAGCGTAGACAGCCATATGCTGCTCGTAAAGACGTTTTATCGTCAACGCTTCAGAACAAGTAGTTTGTGATGTGGAGGATAAAATCTGTAAATATTCATTTGCGAGTACGAGATCACCATAGTATTCACGTACAATTTATGCGCCTTCGAATGTCTATTTAGTGCTGAAAACGTGTGCAGGTTGCAAAACAGGTCCTGAAGAGACTCATGTGAACATTAATTTGTAAAATTATTGAATCACCAAAATTCGGAACGATTAGAACACAATTTGCACAAAATTAAAATAAGATCCCCAAAATGCAATGCTAGCCCAGGTAGATTCCAACTATTTATATATCGCCATGCAGAGAAATGACAAACGGCGCTGTATGTATCGCTGAAGAGTTCAAAAATTCATCAAACCTTTACAGAATAATCATCTCCCGAAATTTGACACTACACCAGAACGTTCATCTGTGTATTAATTAACTACGGCACACAATTAATCTAATCAACAGTCTCTTCGATATGCTGACATTCCTATAAGACAGTAATTCTATCTAATTGGCTAGTTCGTTTTGCCAATTTATTGAGAAGATGTTTCAGCGTGTATTTAGTGTTTCTAAGATAATACATCTCTAATTGGCTATTTCTTTTTACCAACCCATCGGGATGATGTCTCACGGGGTATTTAGTGTTTCTAAGACAATACATCTTAAAAACATTAACTAAAGATAGCGCCGCCGTGTTTGCGTAACTAATTTCACTTGTAATGAGAGGCATATAGCTTACAGCTTCAATGGTTTTGACCAGGCAGCTATCAGCGCCAAACTGAATACGTTGCTTGAAGAAAAAGCCGATAGAAGCACAGAAATTTGTGCCTTATGGTATGCCCTGCGATGGCATTTCTCGAATTCATTTAATTTAGTGATAAACATGCACGAATGCTCCTTATGATCCGTACAAATGTAGTCACGTAAGTTTTTTTCAGTTAAGCAATATAGATGGAGATTCGAACACAATTGATCACGCACTCTAGATGCGTTTGCATCCTCCGAAACTCGCAAATTTCTTAGACAGGCTTACATTCTCGAGTTTAATAGATGCCTTTTTGGTACTAAAATTGGCTTCCACGGTCCTTCTTCTTAACACGGTCGACATTTTTGGAGTTGTTTGAAATCCGGTGAGTCGACTTGTTGACAAAACATAGTCCGTCGACGACATTGACTTACTTGAACACACGAAACGGATGGTGGTCAGCCCCAAAAAATCAGTTGCCTCACGACGATTCTTTTCATCACGAATTGATGTTTTCTGAAAATCTGTCGGAAGTAGCGTATTTCGCGGGAGTCAGTGCTGCAGCGTAGAAATAGCGTCATCACTTCTGCCGCAATCACTTGGTCACTTATGTAGACTGCCACACAAACTCCATTGCTCCTATGGGCAGCCAAACCATCATTGGTGCCTGAACGACTCGAAAGACGAGAGCGTCTAAATTGCAAACGAATTTCACAGCGAATGTGAATGCCGCAACGTTGCAAGCGGATCAGTAGCCATAATTACTTAAAATGTACTTTCGTCGTTCATCATTAAGTCGACTATTGGAAGACGATTAGAGAAGTGGAAGGGGAGAAAAAAGGGGAATATAAATAGTTATTTGATCATGGTCTCCCCACAATCTTTGAAAAAAAGAAAGACGCAGAATATTGCTAGAAAACGCCCAAAACACATAAGCAAACGTGTAAGCACAAACAGGCACACACAACACGATGCAGAGACAAATGGCTCGCCGGATGTTACAAACAGCTGCAGTGCCCGGCTGACAAAGCGGCTCTGCCGCCTTAACAAACACTTCCACTCTTGCCCCAACTGCCCTCTTTTTGTCATGGCTGCCTGGCAGTGTCTCCCAAAAGGTCAGTAATGAGTCTCTGCGGTGTGCTAACGAAATTCAAGTGCGCGCGCAAAAGCATTAACGTTATTGTAATTTGCATCTCTGGTCAGTAATGTTGTTTATCGGTGCTGTACTTAACCTTTCGTGCAAGCACCGCAATACTCGTTCACGACCGGATGGACTTTGCTCCAGATGGACTTGTGTTTTTCGTCGAGAATCCCCGTTTCCCTATCACATACGATAGAGCTGTGCCTAAACGTCCAGCTGACAGCCAGTGAATGAACTAATAGAAGAAACAAAACTTTATAGAATTTTTTTTATTTACTGGCTCATTGTAGCAGAAAACACATTGGATAATATTGTATGGTAATCTAGTTAGATTCAGAACTTCATGCAGGGTCGTCCATTGAATTCACAAAAGGATTGTGGACGTTTTGTCTTGGTTGGTTGTGATTGCGTACTGTTACTTTTTTCTTTCGGCGCTACCTTCATTGACGTAACTGTTTGTTGCTCACTGCGTGCTACTAATAATAGCAGTTTACTAGTCGACCGGCAGGATTGTCATAGATTGAAGAATAAGCCGACGCTGCCGACGGCTGCAGAAATGCCATTGCCGCGAGTTAATCAGTGCGAAGGTCGAACTTTTCGAACGCTCAGCCAACTGTTCCCTCTCCTAATGACGAAAAGGCCGAAAGAGCTTGGTCGGTTACAGGATATTGGTGGGCTGTAAGCCGAAGCTAACCGATGTGAATTGGAACTTGGACAAATCGACATGCTCTTAGTCGTTACGGAAGCACTGAAATCCGAGATATGCGTGCAGTAGATATAACTGGTTCAGTTGTTCTAATCTAGTCGCACGAATGGGACGTTATTTGAACCCCAATGGCTTGGCTCTTTTGCTGTAGGATCGTGAGAGAATGACATGGAACCGAACAGACAAACTCGTCGACCGTCAAAACGAGTCGCGACGGAAATAATTAAAACTTGCGCCGCAGTTTATGCATCATTATCGGCTACCAAAGAAGTTAGATGACCGTCTACAGCTTCAACTAGCTTTAGGACCCATGACGTCTAATACTGCTACTAGAAAAGATAAACATCAGCTCACGGAAAAATTTCTAGCTAAATTATGACTAACATTACAATTATTGTACACATATCTATGCTGGTTGTATGCGTTTTCTGAGATCTTGTTCCATTACTAATATCGTCATTGTAAAAGTACGTTTCATTTATTCAAATTAATACGTTTTTATCTCATCTCTCTTATCGATTCCGACAATTACAAGTTAACGTTATGCAAATCTTCACGACTTTCAAGGCTATTACAAACATCACCGCGCCTATTTAATTCTATAAGCGTATCGGAGTTATTATTGGCATTGTGCCATTAGTTAACGAGAATTAAAACATGATCAGGAGTGGGCCGCAAGGTGTATTCTTATAAAAATATAACTAAGCACAAGATCTATTCAAAGGAGAAACCTTTCAGAAATCGTTTCCGAAAACTGCCTTTCCATTGTCGGTACGATTGCTTATAGAAGAATCACCGATTTTTAATAGCAGCAAGTTAAAAAAAAGGCATAAAAACAAGACTGATTTGCAGCCTCTTTTAGGGTTGTAAATATTTAAGTAGATGTCGGGCATAGCAATTTGTCACTGTAGAGTTTCAATAGTGATTATGCGTTGTACTTTAAAATTGAAATATTTTTCCTCGAATTGTGTGGAAATTAGAATACGAGTCCGCGCCCTGCATCTGAAATAATGTGTGTCGCTTTAGGCTAAACCGTCTTAGGTAGGATAATTATTTAGAATTTAGTGAAAGGGCGAGAATGCTTGGCCCAGCACTAACGACAGATTTTCATTTCACCCAGAATTTCATTTACAGAACAATACACAGTGTTAAACGTTCTCATACTATGTTGTGCCAGTTGGGCCGTATTTCCCGTTGTGTCATATGGAAGTTCCTCTAAAACACCGCTATGATTGAATTCGACAGTATTAAAGATATATTCCAATGAGGTTATAATATATCATTGCATAATGATTTTACTTCTAAGCAGTTGCAGTCTAATGCGGCTGCACTAAAGAGATGAAACTAACTGTTTTATCCATTCATTAAAGTCGTTGTTCGATCGGGCTACAGCATCGGTTTTTCGTTGAATGGGAAAACCTGACGAAATATGCTGCGACCGGGCATTTCAATACAGACAATAATCAATCAACGGTTAGCCGCTTCTGTGCAACGTGGACCATCTGAGAAAACTACGCGACTATGAAACAGGAGCAGTCTACATTTTATAAATGTCTTTGTAGGATGTCCTACTACAGGGGTTCAATCAACATTAAATGGACAAATACAAAATGATACGATGAGCCAACAATCCCTCGCCAGGGCCACAAATCACCCTACGGATAACAATAACGTGATCTCCGTAAGAGTAGTTGGGATTCGACGAACCAGTTGGCACATATACGCAGTATGTCATTGACTGGATATTGTCGAACTTCGTACATTTCTTACATGAACTTAAGGATATGTTGGATACAACGCTTTAAACGGCCAACGCACAACTAGTGACCAAGGGAGTCTACGACTATTTTGGCAATCGAAAACTCTGGCTTACCAGGATCACTCTACTCCAAAGGACAATACAAGAGACACAATGTTAAAGAAAATATGTTGCCTCTTATGTGTTGCTTCTTAGAGGGTAATAACTAGAGAGTAGCTTAGGAGATTGCATTCTTGATGCTCCTAATTTAAAATTTTTTCATTTCTAAGCCTCTGCGAAATGGTTTTAAAATCAGATGAGCCAATTTAGTTAGATAGGTCCTATTTTCTCCATGATCTCATTGCTAAACACTACAACATGCGAGAGACAGTGATATGAACCGAAAATGGCACCGTTTTCAGAAAATTGCGTCAGGATACATTCGTTAAGACATGCAGAGAGATTTGTTTCATTTCCGCACTCTACTTACCGCGGTCAACTATTAACAGCAAAAAATTAACGAATACAATTTAATTGCAAAACTAAAGCAACACAGAACTCACGTGCATGTTCCTCCATTGTGACAAATCTCTCCAGCACACCGATTCACAGCGCGTTCGCACTGGTCTCCTTCGAATGCCTCCTGGCACACGCACTGCAAATGGACAACGAACGTTACAGAGACGCAATACATAGCTACCAAAAATATCACCAACCAAAAGAAACAGTTAATCCTGGTAAGATATAACTGTAAACATGACCGTGTAAATCGTTTCGACAACTCGTCTGCCTCACAGGCGTTGTAACCTTTGCGGCGTCGGTATCACTTACTGTGTACTCGTTTCGATAATATCGTCTTTAGAAATGATGCTATAGATGCTAACTGACAAAGTCACAGCATATCATAAGGTATGACTGAAAATGTTTATTTTTTAATATGATACAAATTAACAAGGAAAAGGTCCCCAACCATCTTGACGCTGACGACCTAGTCTTGTCGGGAAAAGCGGATTCCTAACTCAAATAAATACCAAGTTGGGGGAACAATAAAGCAGGGAATTGCGACACTAAAGTAAATAGACGCCGTCATTTCAATACCCGAAACATCGATTTTAGTGTATCCAAGTGTGTAGGGAGTTTAAACGTGTGAAGCGGACATTTTTTTGGACTGACAAAAGTGGGCCTAAAGAGTAAAAACTGTACGTTATAGCAGGGCAAAATCATGGAAGTGTTACAATATTAGAATGAAATCTCCTATCTAAGGTGTAAGCTCCTTTGAGTTCTTATTGAAGGTACATATATAGTTATACATTTAGGACAAGCCAGCCATTGTTTTTGCGTGATATCGTGCACTGTAATCATGACCTTTTGATGAGCAATGCCATTTGAAACAAAATTTGTTTTCTACGATTTTTGACCATTTAGTTTTGACTATGATCCTTTCTCCCGCATGTGTCAACAATTAGCATTTTCCACCGCTACGGTGTCCTTTAATGGAAATGGGCGCTTAGCGAATGATGCGGCGCGATGTGTGAGTATAATAAGATCGGGCGTAAATATTTCATATCCGTGTTGCCTCAGCTTTCAAAAGGTTTTTCCCATGTAACGACAGCGCCGTGTCTATGCAGTAACTTCTTCCAGCCTGCCAAAAGCCAATTATAGGTGCAGACTATGTGACTAAAGCCATGATGACACTCACCTGAAACCCTCCGTAGCGGTCAAAACAACGACCTCTGCCGTTGCAAGGGGAGAAATCCTCAGTACACTCATTGCGGTTGACCTCACAGTTAGGACCACGGTACCCTACAATGACAATTTACAATAAATATCAAATGTATTATCCTGCCGCTATCTCCCTTGTCCAAAAACACTGCCCAAAAAAAATTAGTGTGCACTAGTACAGCTTATTTTCTGAGATTCACTAAAAGCATTTCGCTGACATATGAAGGCTACGGCAATCTCGACAATAACAACAATTAATAGCTTTTCAACTGAACCTAAATAATGTGTACAACTGCATTTATTACGTGTACTAGATAATTTATGATATAAAAAAATTGGCACGGTGAAAACCGTTTTTGCACAAAGACGTAAAACGGTCTACATAACGAAGGATTGGGAGCAGCATGTAGAAAATAATTGACCACAACCCTCTTAATGACAGTGAGCATATTGCAGCACTAATATAGATTGGTTATCCGGGCTCTACGAACAGATTTGATAAAGCATGACCTCTCAATGTTCTGAACTGTTGGAAGCTTAAAAATTGTGGTTGAAGCATATCAACAGGCGTGCTATACAATTCAATACAAATATGTTTCAATGAAAGGTTAGTGGAAAAACAATGTTACGGAACGGACTTATTAACCGAATGGATCAACGAATGACGGCCAAATGGAACAAAACCGAAAGGCAAGGATAAATTGCTCGTTAAATTTCTTCACATACAGCTCCGTCGTAGTCTCGGTTGGACATAGGGGGAATATTCACTCCTCGTGGCTTGTTCTTATAAGCAAGTCGTAGGTTTTGTCAGAAGAATGATTTCCACCTGTCCTAAAAATTTTCATTGTCGAAAACTTGTTCATTGCCATCGAGTATTCTTCTAATTTTTTAGTCTTCTACTTAGCTATTTTCTACCAGTGGAAATAACTTATACTACTCCGATAATTCCAATACACGGCATAAATGAAACTGGCGAACTCAATAATAGCAGAAATGCCGTTAATTAGATATGTTTATTACACCGAGTTGGTTATCCCAAGACGGCGATGTCTTCTAATTCTTCTCGCAAGCGATAAAGCACCATACCTATGTAACATTTCCCAAGCTTTTCAGCTTGTAGAGTGAAAAACGTCAATAAGAACGAATAACAGAAGCGTTATTTTACTGCAGCATCCGTCGGCTAGAACTACAGCTGGTAAGAAGAAAAAAGAACTCGTTTAAGGCAAGGGAAAAGAGAGCGAAAGCTATAGAACAGTAGAAATAACTGCTGGACGCAAATATCGATTTGATCTTTCGAATAAGAACGCAAATTCATTCGCAATAGAAACAGGGATAGCTGCTGGCGTTTAAATCGATTCTTCGAGGTGTGACCACCATCTTTATCTCGACGCTACCTGTACCGTCATGATTCACACCACATTCACGACCATAGCCCGAACTAAAAGTTGTTGGCCACAATGAATCAAATGTTGTTCTTACGCGAAAAATTATTGCTTATCCGTTAAACCATGACTGTCCGCACCGATAACTAAAGCTAAAAAAAACAGTCAGGTATATAGCGAACTCATCACAGTGCTTTTGCACAGAAAAAGCGTCGATATGAAATAGTTCACAAAAAATGCATTTTTGTAGTTATTACCTTTCGTGTAAGGTATTGGTAAGTTTTATCTTCGATTGCAACGTACTGGTGCACGGGCACGTTTTAACTCACCAATTAGTGAGCCAAAACCTGCCCTAGGGTTATGATTAGTGATATACGCATTGTACATTTAATTTTACCACATCTGCTAAGATACAAAGCATGTTAACAGCGACCTATTGTTGATATTCTTGCCGACTTTAGTACGCCTACATATCGGATATCCTCGTTGGCCTGAACGCTAAATTGAGCTTCAGATATTACATCTATTCTTCAGAATAGATGTCTCATTTCAAGGAATGAAAACAATTTTTAGTTTCTTAGACTTGTTTTAACCCTGGTAACGTGCATCTAAGGAATGTTGATAAATTGGTGTCCATGTCCGGATTGTGCGATTCAACCATGATATGCAATAGGGCTGTTCAATATGTCGTAACCGAGCACTCGTAGCTAACATACAGTACTTTCGAAAGCAGTCAAAACCGTATAGGACATCTCGGATGTTTTGCTACTTACTAACATTAATCCCAAATCATCATTCTTTTTCTGATTTTATGATAAAGAGCTACGAACTGATCGATGGATCGCGTCGAGAATTTTCCCTTACTAAGAGTTAAAAAGATTGTGTAAAATTATTGTGGTGTTCCCCATAAAAGCCGTTCACTAATATTATACTCAGACGTGGGTAAAAACTTACGACGCAATTAGCCGACTACATTGCAGATAGCGGAATAACACATGTCTGTCAATCCAAGTTGTTTTTCTATCGCTATAAACTCAATGAATTACGACAAGCTATCTAAACTAATTGAGCTCTAGCAACAATAAGGACGATGGGAAACATAGAATTGAATTGACGATGATTTTAGTTATACAAATAGATACAATACATTCTTTACTTCACTTACCTTTTGGACAATGGCATGTGTACCCGAAGGGTGCATCTGCACAAGTACCGTTGTTTCGACATGGAGCACTTCCGCAGTTGTTAACCTTCGTTTCACAATTCTTCCCTATGAATCCTGCAAAACCAAGAGCATTTGGCGTTGATCAAAAACTCATTCTTTTTTTCAACGGTATACTTTATGTGTACTGCATCTGTCTTTACTAAAAATCTACCCTTTTTATGTTCCTCACGCATTCAGCATGATTTAAAAATGACGGAGCGGGCGAAGTGTTTTCAAGAACAAACTCACTCGTTTAGTAAAAAAGAAGTATTATGGGATGTTATACAGACAAGTTGTAATGTTTCATTTCGCCTTGGTACCAACTGACAATGCTCGGGAAAGTATTTCTTCCCCTATCGTACCGGACTTTACGATTCGTCTGCTATGAAAGACAATTTGCAACGTGATCCACCTTGACCAGCTCATCAAGCATGCTCTTCCCACAAGCGAAACCTCGATTTCGTTTCATATGCTTAAGAAGTCAATTAGAGATTTGAACTAATGAACCAGAAGACGTTGAAGGGATTGGGGAAAAATGCGGGCAGGAAATCGCTCATCTCTACCCACACCCTATTCCACTGGTACGCAATTCTCCTGCGGTGGGATTTTGTCTTAAATAATAATAACAATGATGAATACAACACAATATTCAATTCGACGATAACAACGACTGCGGTAGTAACGATGGCCCAATAACGACAGTCGAGAAATCATCTCCTTCACCATCGGATTGCGGTGTTGACTCTTCCTGAAGTGTCCTTCCATCGTTCTAAAGCGACTGCAGCGTCGATTTGTTTGCTTGTGCATCACGTTGCAGTGCAATTTTTCTTAGATACAACTAAACTACGGTCGAATGCTAGACATGACTAACCTTACGGTACCACAGCCACCGAGGTCATACTCCCGTTCGGCGATCGTTGCTTCAAAATATTGTTACCAGGAACGCCCTGCTGATCATGCCTGATTCAACCCGCTATGCTATTTTGTGATTTCACCTTTTTCCGAAATCTAGCCTGACTGTTCCGACTATGACATAACAACGACGTATAATATCTCTCTACGCATAATAGTCTGTTATTAGACTTGTACATTTATAGAATGTACTGCGATTCCGGGACATAGTATATATGTGTGTATTTGCGTAGTTATATTTTGTTCTATTTTACAGCAAAATCGAATTTAAGCTGGCTATGAATCGACAAGGAAACTTAAATGGAAAACATACAATATAGGTACACTGGACCTATCAAACAAAATTGCCCTGCAGAACGGCCATCGACGTTGTCGCTGATCACTTTAACAGTGGCTCCCAGATAACGGCAGAGGACATAGGGCGGTTGCGTTAGCTGACTAGAACCGCGTCTGGAAAAAGTACTGACAGACGAGCAGAAAAAGAACTGACTCTCTGTCTATTTGTGTGAACTTAATATTAATCATTAAAACCACTCGTTGCAACCACCCGACATCCACCGTCAAATACTCTTCCTCTCCCCAACCCGCAGACACACCTAGACTGCGGAATATACAGACATACACACACACACACCCCATACATAAAGGTACTGGAGAGTATATACAGAAGCAAACCCACAAAGCGGTCAAAGTGGCCAGTTGCTTGCTTTTTGCCCCAGTCCTTCTGCTATCAGCCAGTCCGTCGACTGTTCGTAGTCCACATTAAATGACACGGTTTCCGCTGTCAGTACCACTTCAGCGACGCGGAGTAAGAGAACAAGAGAGTAACCGAATAGCATTAACCCAAACGAAATCCTCAATGACAACGGTTCACAAGTCCCTTTACAGCGAAAGAAACTAAGTGGTATTCAATCCCGCAGCCAGTTTGAATAACAGCGCTCATCAACAACTGCAAACGCCGAATAGTCCACCATGGAACCACGTTAAAGGAAAGGATATACAATTGTTGTCATTGCTGAGAGGCAGTCTGATTTTTCCCAATTCGCCATTTGGGTACTGCCTAGCTGCTTATGGCGACAATTGCTAAAGCATAGTAAAATCATTACATTTTAACGTTCGGGTCCCTCATTATCGCATTGCCTTCCAGACTTCTTTAAAAGCACAGACGGACGCAATCCAATGGCAAGCCATCGGTGGTGCCCCCCAATGCAACCAACAGAGGTGTTGACCACCGTCCGGAGTGTTTGATGGATATTTCAGGAAAAGCAGCAAAAGAGGATTTTGAGCACTATGCATGATTTTTAGGGTGTCCTCGTCGTGGACCTTATCACATCGGATATAATGCCTAGTAAACCCTATGAATGCCTAGTATAATGCCTATGAGTAGTATATAGACGTTCAAGGGTGCTTCGTCGCACCACCACAAGGGGTCAATATATGTCGACAGCATCGTTAAGAACCTTCGTCACTCATGTAAACACAATGTAATAAGTTGCTTAGCCATGATCGTTTGCCAGTTTTGCTCTTCTTAGATATATATATGGCTTTCCGATTCACTAAATTCGGGGTGTGTGTTACTGTTGGGATCACGACTAGTAAACTCTTAGCTCGTCGGTTAAAAGATGGCGATGGTCACCTCGTACGAAGCAAGTCTTGCGTTGACGAATCGTGTCGCGTTGCATTACGTAGGGGCTGTCAGCTAGAAGGTACTTGCGGCTCATTCTATTGCAGAGCGACTAACCCACCACAAATGACAAAGGACACGCGAGCAATTGAAGATGGACTTGTGACGTATACTGTTATTAGTATAGATAGTTAAGAACAGAATGGGACAATTAGATATAGATGTAATGCACAAGATCGGCGGAAAGATCGTTAGCTGGGTAGCGAAATCGCCAAAAAAACTTTTGTTCGTCTGTGGTTGCTATCACAACCAGCAGTTCCAACGATCGTTTGCTATACTTATCGCGGTGCAATACGAGACCGAATCAAGAAGGCCCCGAAAAAACAATATAGAAAAAGGCAAAAGTTCGAACCTTCCATCCCTGTTCTTCAGCGAGCCTTAAAAAGAATTGCGACGGCGTGTTTCTATTCGACCCTCTACCCGATTCTATTCGTATAGACAGGTGTGCGACTAAAGATAACCAACTGACGAAAAGATTGCTATTAACTCAAACAAGATGTTAATATAAGGAATAGCAACAAACCATCGTGTTCAGCAACAACACGTGTTGATATCGATACACCAAACCTTGTTGTGTCGTTATAATGCGTATCAATTCGTTGTCATATAGAAACTGACTGGAAAAATGTGACAGTAATTAGAATGTGGACATATCCAACTGGGGCATAATTATTGCATTTCTAGACAAGTGCCAATATGATTTTCAATGCGTTTCTTGTAACAGTCTTTTCGTTCGTAAAAAAGATCAATGTTTTAAAAAGAAATAGATTAGTAGATCAAGCAGCTCACAACCTTCAAGTTCCATATCTGAGCTGATATGGAATATTTATCATTTACATATATTCATACCATTTACATAAGGACAGCCTGTTAGTACTAAATGAGCTTAACTTAGCCAGTTTGGAGTGGTGCTCATGAATTCCAACAAGGAGCTTCCGTCCCGAGGTACAAATAGTTTTTAAATAATATAGAGATTAGTCAAAAGTGCAAAGCGTTAAGCAAATAAATATATTAGTTTCCGTCTGCCGTGTTGAATTCTATTTCCACGGTGAAATAAAATCACCTTCTGAAGCGTTCAGAAAGTGCTTAATCTTTGCCATAAGCTAGAATTACTCGTAGCGATTCATGTTAAATAGGAAAATAAGAAGTAAATCGCTATAATCAAACTTCGCTTATCACCTGGTTGGCAAATACAGTCATAACTTTCGCCATCTTCTGACGCATGACAGCGACCGCCGTTGGCGCACGGCGCACTTGAGCAATGCCTTGATGGAGCCGCCGGCTTTTCGCACCTGTAGCGAAAAGACAGTTGTACGACACTTAGTGGTTACAATAGGTACCTTCAATATAACATAGCGATCAAGCTATTTTTAGCGTCATTCTCAAAAAAGTACTAAAGGTACACGCGTGTTTGCCTAAGCAATGGTTTCTAAAATTTTTAATCTTCGAAGAGATAAGAACACGAGTAGCTACATATGAGGAAAATTTTTCATATATGAAGACTTTACCGATCATTACGATATGTAATTGGCTATAGAAAAATTTGTTTATGTTAGTTAAACGAAAAGATATGGTTGTACCTGTCGCCGTAAAATCCTGCCTTGCATGAACAGTAGATCGTGTCCCCATCGGCACTTTCCTGACATACGCCTTGATTTAGGCAGGTTTCCGGTCGACACTGTGGTCCTTTATCTATCTCACAGCGCGTTCCAGAAAACCTGTCGAATAGCAATTTTGATATGTATTTTGACCACTTGGAATCTTTTTACTTACATAATTTTTTACTTCTCAGAAATACCATCGAAATACTATTAAGATACAAAATGTTCTATATATACGTGAAACAAACTATGACACTCACCGCTTCGCGCAGAGGCATTTAGCCTCATCACCAGCTGCTCTGCAGGTACCTCCGTTTTCACAGATGAACGAGAAGCACGGCTCGATTCCATAGCCAACTAGAAAGGCTTATTAGTGAGTATGGTTTACACAATTGCACCATTTTGTGTCAAACAAATAATCACTGTACAATGTAGAATATGAAGTTCGACTTAGTTTCTCATACATCCCGCCCCAAATGACTAGTAGAACGAAATTTCAAGGTTTGTTGATATTGCTGGGCTTCTGTAGCATCCTCACCTAGCGGTCTGTAATTCATTCACTAAAGTACTCTTAAACGCAGCTTTTAAAGCGTCTGCGTTCAAGGAGCATCTATCTTTCTCAGGTGTACACGTAAGGCACGTCTGAGTATACCTGAACAGGACTACCGAGTGTTGCACAAACTCATTACGTATATACGTATTGAAACCTGCATACAGTGCAGTGGTGCAGAATGACTTCTTCGCTTGCACTTAAGCTCCGTTTCCAACTATAATACTGTCAGAATCCCACCCGGGAGTGCCGGTTTCTATTAATTTCTCGTTTTTGTATCTTTTACGAGCTGTACGGGCTGTTATGATTTTTACTTTTGTTAGTATTATCGAAACAATCATGGCCCAATCATTTGAGATTTTGTCATGATTACTCGTACCGCTTATCTTTTCCCCGTTTCCCGTGCATCTCTTTGAATATCCCAGTGAACAACCTCAAGTACGGACCCAAATTATGCCAGGAAAAGCATAAATATACAACCAAATGTGCATTAACTACTACAACAGGAAGTGACATTTGAGAAGCTTTACAACACAAGCCTTTTTCTCATTTATTGCCTTCTTTTTGGAGCAAATCAGAGCCCGGTTCAGAAGTCACAATAACAACACGATAGTGAAGCAACATTAACATAGGCATAATACTAATAATAATAATAATAATAATAATAATACAAAACTAGCGTAATATTAAAGCTGGCAATATCGTCAAGGCGTAGTAGGCGTACTGAGATTCGCAACAATAATAATTCTAAATCTAACTTTTTAAAATTTTTAAATTTAACGGGATTACATCTGACGTATAATCATGGTACCCTATATATATACTAAAGGAGTTTTGTAATATTTATAATACCACCAGTGAATCTGACTATGTCATGAGTTCGCACAATAGTCGCATATTCGGTTCCACCCATGGACTGACCTACTGAACAAAAACAAGTATGGCTTCATTTCGTAGGGTTCTATTTTCTAATGTCCGGGAGGACGGTCTTATGTTGAGAGCGCACTCAGGAATAAAAAAAGCCGTGTTCATCTTAGTAGCCTCACAAATGATCGTTCTTCCTCTAGTTAATGAATTGCATATGAAATGCATTCCTTCTTTTTCTGTAAGTTTAGCAGTGCATGAAAGGATAGTACAAGGCAATGCAATTTTCATAAATTACAAATACACTCTTTCTCTACAATTCTACTGTCGTCCATTTCCTCTCGGTAATTCATAAAGGTTTTTGTCTCAGTATAGTGCGTAGATAGCCATGCATTCTAGCGACAACCATATATGATTTTACTTCTGTTGTTAAAATACAGGTTCTGTTGAACATGAAGAGATCAGGTGGATTATGACTTAAATGCCAAACTACTCAGTTTTCTTTCCGTAATCTTCCGAGGGTGGTCTTTGAACAACGTTAAGCACAACTATTTGGCGAAAAAATTAGTTCAGTGCATTGATTTATGTATTACATCCAAGAAAGTGTTATAGATGTCTCATTTTAGGTCTTCATAAGCTTGGCCTTCTTATTATCGACATCTATGGCTAAGTTGATATCGACATTATCTACGGCCGACCGTTCCCAGACCAACCCGAACGAGGTCTTCCATTAACACCACCCACCAGCCTCTACGAGCATGGTTAAGACCTCACAAGCCTGTGGACGGTTTGCGGACGCCTACCGACGTTAACGCGAGATTTTTGTCTTTTTGACGTTCTAATATGCACATATTGTGGCTTTTTCGCGTCGGTAAGTTGAAAGATACAGCCAATTTTTAGTAATTTTGTCTCTGATCGAAAACCATACCATTCCCACTGTTAGATGGAAAGATTAGCAACACGGTGTTCAATCCCACAGAATGGATAGGCATTTGCTCTTGTGATGCATACGTGAGTCCGTACCCCTTATGGAAGTAACTGATAAAGGCAACAGGCAATTAACGAACAGTTCCACAGAGTCATTACGACACCAATACGCACACGTGAACCAAATGAGGTTACAGGTTTTTCAGACGGAACGCATATTCGAAGGCTACGTAGAGTTTTATTGAGTTTGCGTTTGCAAGCAGTTTGTGAGTGTTACTGGACATGTTTTCGTAATAGAACGTACACAAAGGTAACTTTTCAGCCATAGACAAATGTGTCGGGTTTGTAACGAGACCTAGCGAGGTGAAAAAAGAAACTACTAAGGGGGATTTGGCTAACCAAATCGGAAGAGTGGTAATTGATAAGATAAAGATAATTCACTTTGAATCGCTAGTATAAATGGAAACCACATGACCGCTGATGACGTGTCACGCACAACGTACATCAGCCGTAACAAATGCCAATCATCGCAACTACACGAAATGAAAGGCATCATCTGGATTAGTCGAATAAAAACTTTATTGTCCTACTTATATGACAGAACGAGCAAGAGAGTACGTGAGAGAAGAAGCTATGATAACAAAATGCATTTTTCATATTAGGAGAGCGTGTTGTAAAAAAGGTTATTCGTCATTCATTCACTTGATGTCCTTTTGAGAGTTTGTGTGAAATTCTGGTGATATCCTTGTCGTTAACAACGTTTTATCGAGGCTCTCGAAGTTTTTGTCTCATACAGGTTATAAGACAGACTCTTTTTGGTCTCAACTGGCACTCAGTTGACGAGCTAAAACACCTATCAATAGCCTCAGGTCGTCGACACTGGAAGTACCACTGCAATAATAACAAAAAACCGAGAATGCAGAATTGACATGTTCCATGAAACACTAACAACGGCAATGCAAGATTATCCACGTTCTACATTTTACGAATGTTGAATATTGCAGGGCCAACAGAGTTCCTCAATACTGTGAACAGCATACGGTTAGGTTTCTGGCAGGCAGTAAGCTGTAAATACGGCAAAGAGGACATTACAAACATGGCCGTGTATAGTTGTGCAAGAAAAAGCCAAATGTCGAATGTCGCCGAGTGATTGAAGCAATTTTACATCACTTATTTCCTAACTATTTGAAAATTGTTCGCTGTCGCTATCATTACCGTCGTCGTAATCGTTAACTCGTTTTCATCAGACTGAGCCTCACTGGTCTATCAGCAACAGCGTAACAGGCATCTGCTGTTGACATAAAGCCTGCAATGACAGCAACGATGTGCTGCAGGTGATGTACCGCACGGGCAAAAACATGATAGGTGGATTGCTGTGAAACGAAGACGTGAAAAATCGGCCCTGAGAATTGAAAACGATGCAGGTTTAACCGCACAATGCTATAACACTCTGTAATCCCGTTGACGATGACGATTACGCCTTTGCCATATGCTTAGAAGGGTTCCTAGTTCGCGACTTCACTCGTCCACTTATTATAAAACCAATGTGCTGTGCTAACGAAAGAAGAGGGATGCAATATAAAGTTGTAGCGTATAAGCTATTATCATTCTTATTCATAATACTTCTATGCACTTCTACGATGGGATGAGTTTGGGATTTGAGTGCGCAGCATATGTTTTGGGGCTACGGTGAGATTCCTAATTGTATAATCTTAATATAAATCTAGTATCTAGTGTACTGCCGTATAGTAGTGGCAGCAAACTCGTTATTGACTCTCACTGTCAATAAGCTAACTAGTAAAAAAAAGCTCACGAATTGGAAGAAGTAGTAATCATACTAATTGTTAAAGTAACGATAGCATTATTAAGAAGTAATAGCAGAGAAGTTAGCGCAAGGGCTGTTAGTGTAATGTTGTATGGAATAATCTTACATTTGAAAGAACATCAGAGCGTGGCCTTATTCATCAGTCTTCTCATTTAGTGATGTAGTCGTCCTTTTCTTGGTTCTCTCTACAGCAGTGTTTCCTATCTACAGATCGAATATTAACACCTAGTTGCATATGAAAACAGTTTTTGTATAATTTGTATCTTTGTCTTTGTCATTCGACTTACGACAGTTTCGCTTTCTTTCATTGGTCTCATAGAGCAACATTAAGACGTACTAGCAACTCATCGAGTGGAACGTTCGGGAAGACTCAGCAAAACATGTATATATATATATATATGCCTTAACCACTTTGCCTTCGACCCAGACACTGCACCGCGTGTATGCTTTGCCGCTTGTGGCTCATCATGATATCGCACATAAAAAAGTAGTCTGCTGGCTTAGAAGCCATAATCGTCAAATGACACCCGTAGGCCAGAAAAGGCTCAGAGATGTCTATTCAACATGACGAAGCTACCGCCGCCATTCGTAACCAGCCACATCACGTCTGCACGCCATAACTAAGAAAGCTGCAGTTGGTCACAACACAGTTAACAAAGTACTACTCTAGACTGAAAAGACCTGCTGACCTACTGTTACCACCACCGACGGCTGATCAACCACACACACACCAATTCAACAGCTTTACACTCAGTTCCTGCTGTAGCCATCATCACTCTTGTTGTTATTGTTATGAGTACTATTATCACATGGAGTCCGTGTCTAGCAGAAGAATAACACGACGCAATTAATGCTCCGTTGTCAAAAGCGCAGATTAGCTCTAGAACAAGAGCTGGCTAAAGGAGGTATCAAACACACCAATGGTATTGCACCTTCCTCTTGTTTTAAGCATAAACCTGTTCCTTGATATATATATATATATATATATATATATATATATATATA
>MNPL01001439.1:26287-40256 GCA_002081605.1 Tropilaelaps mercedesae
TGTAAACCTATATTCGGAAGACCCACGAATGAATTACATAAAGCCTATCCAATTAGCCCAGTTGTACCGTAACTCTCTGAAATTGCAAATAGTTTTTCGAGTCGTTTTACAATGGGAAGTCTTTCTTCATTAGATTTATGTGTGCAATACAGTCCATCTCACTCTACTTCATGGTTCACCGACTTGACTGATCAAAAAGATTCGTTTCAGACACCCCTTTTTTTTCCATTTGGCATCCCCTTAATAGCGTGCCTATCTCCTAACGAGCTAGTGATACCAATGCGCCACTTTTGCAGAGTCTGAACTCTTTTTGCATCTATGATTCTCGCTATAAAGTTTTTTCCTATCAGATGGTGGTGGTGTCAAATAGGTTGCTGGTTATTTACCGAACGCAGACCCAAGTCACTGCCAGCAGCACATAAACTCAGTGGTGGTCAAGCGACCACCTGAAAGATATTGCACACACAGGCGTTGTTACAGTTACTCCTTCTCACCCTGTGGAAGCAACGGCCACTGCTTGCTATGCTTATTCTTCCTGTGTCGTCTTTACCTCACTGTGTGACGCGCAACGATGTTACTACCAACTGAAACGTCGGAAATTGCCATTGTCAGAACCAGCAACAACGATACATCACCAGATTTCGAGCACCTTCAGTTGTTGACTGTAGTCCATAGCAACGCACTACAATACGTTGTTGTTGCCATCATTTTCTTCATTGAATTTGAGCGTCATTGGTGTAAAAATTCTGGGGCATGCTTAGGATCAAGTTTGAGAAAAAATATTGACTTTCGTAGACGTCATTATCATCATTATAGGAAAGAAGCCAGGATAGTGAGGTAAAAGAAGATAACACAATATAAATACATAGAATGATGGCTCCTTGGCTATTCTAGTTAACGTCTCATAGGTCTGCCCTGTGTACCGCCAAATAAAGGTCTATCCTCATACGCCCGTTTAAAATTTCCTTTTTCGTCTAGATGCATCAATCCCATTGACTGCACAGGTATAACTGTAAAATATTGTTTTGCGGGCAAAAGTGTGTCTCAAAGGAAAAAACAATGAAAAAGAAGCGTCTTGAACGTGACTTTAACGTACGTATTCGCGTTCCTCGGTCGAAAATAGCCGTGACTACGACGAAAAGCAAGAATTTTACCCTAGCAGCCACAGCAAGAAAAAGAAGCAGAAGAAGTCCACTATTTGCTAGCACAACACTGTCTAGACGACAAGGAGCCGTAGTCCCGTAAAACTGGCGGTAACTGACGTTGTCTGGGCACGACCCCGGTTCGGTTCTACGGTCGCCTCGCGCTAATAGAATGCCGAATCCGTCAATTTCAAAGACTCCACCTTCCGTTCGTTTCTCTTTCGCTCTCTCCCTTTCCATTTATATACACACACATATATATTTTTTTTCTTTTTTTATTCTAATTTCAAAATATATTTAGGAAAATTTATATAAGATCACTATCCAATGCTGCACGTTAACACTCTTTGTTGTTCCATCTTCCTTTACCAGGCAGTTTTTTCTCCTCACTCATTTTTATGCAGTTTATTAGTTGTAGTTGTTAGGAATATTCTGTTCTCTAGACAAAGACGAACATTCTGCAGATACTAGAATGCACGAGGCTGTTGGCAGGTTGTTTTGTTCTTCGATTTGTTTTCGTACGCTATTTATTTCTGCGGTACTGTGGTAATAAGTGCGGTTCTTCACATGTAGCTCGAGTAACGCTACCCATTTGTAAATTTCAATATGCCTTAGTCTCCTATTTCATTTGACCGTTTGGTTAATTTCATCTTGTTGCTTTTCCATACGCCTCCACATACATGTCTCTGCTGGACATATTAGTTGTGTCACGATATTATTGTTGTGCAAAGTCTGACATTTTAAGTTCTAACCACCTCCAAATTACATCGTTTAACTTATAGGCTACCATGTAGACAACTGAATATTTTCTTGACAAAATGGGAAATATCGCTGCTCCATGCATCTCTGAATATTACTGGATCAGGGCCAACTTCTTACACAAAACAGATACGGTCGTTACAATCTTAGAGACACGCGTCAGGCTAAAAATATGAGTCTAAACTTGATCTTTGCATATAGAGAATCACTGTTTTCGTTGTGAGTATTAGCAAAATAAGATAATCGCTCGCTTGCAGAAAGCTTGGCAGAAAATATAAGGAGGCGCAACCAGGCGAATTAGTGTGGCATTCATTTACACGTCCAAACGATAGTACACAGTACAATCTCTTAATGGCATTACAGCTAAGGAGTGTTCAGGTTGCTTTGTAGCATAGGTAATGATATGAATTAAAAATGTGCCGCTGTAAAACTTACGACAGGTTTCACTCTCGATGAATTGCTGAGCACATTTTGTGCCCAATTTAACTTCTCCTGTCACCTTGGACACAGTTGACAATTCTACACCTGCGCCTTCTAGGATACACCTGCAAAATGATCAAACGTGACCGATTTTTAGTAGTCTATGTTGTAAATAACAATTTGTAAGTTTTCTTTTTCAGATCTAAAACACTCTTTATTTATCAAGGAAATACTTGCTTAAGGCAAATAAAGAGAATATCTTTTACGGGATACTCAGGTATTAATTTAAAAAACTACATTTTATTTTTTAATCTTACATCCAGCTATTAAAAATAAACGAACCCAGTGAATTCATCTCCAACAGTTGTGACTAGTTCGGCCGCTTTCGATGGGTTGTTTTGCAAAGACTCCTGAAGCAGATACGGCCTAAGGCTAAGACCATAACTCAATTTACTAGAAGGAGCTGCGGTGGTTGCTAATAGAAGTGACGTATTGTCTACGCGAAGTATGAACATTCCCATAACTCGGTATAAATCTACTTCGTGCCATCTGAAAACAAAAAAGAAAACAAATTATAAAGTAATACACGTAACGCGTATGAGTACTCATTCATTACAATATAAATAGACCATCGCATTAGTCTAACGGATAAGAGTATAGATACCTTCTTGTGGAACTTTTTTACATTACGTAGTCCCGTATGTGAGCAAAATATTGTCACGAAACTGTCACCAGTATATCCGACAAAAGAGCTAAAAGAAGGTGGCACAAACACGGTTTATGGGTAATGAAAACGTAGAAAGTTGATCGAGAGTGTACGATGTTTATTCGATTTGCAGATGTCTACGAAGAATTAATAGATTTTTTAGTAGATGGTAGATCTACCTTGTTACAAGTTTGGAGCCATACCAGAGTAGTTCATCAATATTACATACATATACAAAAAATTATAGAAATAAGCTCATTAAAAATGGCGAAGTTTACGAATATGGTCAAAGTTCACAATAGCACAGGCTCAATCGTTTTGCTTGGAAATCACCTGACATACATATACACAGTTCTTATATATACAGTCCTTAGCGCACAACATCATGTCACTAATTAAAAGTTTTAGAGATCATGAACCGAAATTTCGCACCTTCAAGAATTACCCAGTAACATCGAAATACCGTATTCAGTTCTAAATTGATGTATAATAACTTTTTGAAATTCAACAATTGTTTATTTCAGCCCTATGGCGAATGAGAATTATATCGGGCACATTATACAGCGCAATATCATGGTTATCTTTCTATTTATTGTAATTTATATTTCGTCCTAACGAATCTCGTTTTTAGTATTTTCACTAAATAAAACTAAATTCAAAACATAATGAGAATCAACTGATGAGGCAACGTATGCCGTGCAAGACGCTACAAAGGAGTTATTCGCGGTGACCTATCTACGCTTTCACTTAACCACATTTTCCATGTACTCAAGTCGTTTGATGAATTTCATGTTTAATATGATCTAATAAAGCCAATGTAACGATCTTTTGTTACAACAACGTATTTATGGTTTCTCATGTAGAACACGATATAGTGAATTGGTACTCGAAGATATGAGTTTTAAGAGAAACGAGTATCTGAAATATTACGTACGACCGGATGTAGGGTAAGAGAAATATTTAATGAACACAAAATTGCTTAACATCGCCACACATAAAAATAACTTGATCGATTAATTATTACCTTTCCCAATGAGCGCTTAACTGGTAGTAAGATTATCAGGTCTGGATGTGTATATAGGCGTATATGTATGTAAATGGATGTGTGTGTGATATGACGAATTCAAGTCTTCGGCTTAGGTTGTCTGTCTTGGTTACTACCTATGATATGCAAATTACCAAAAACTGACAAATAATTTGGACACATAGCAGCTTCGACATTATATGACAAAATTTTAAATAGTGAGCTTTATTTGATGGCAAATATTTGAAGGAATCGGTCGTATTCTTTTGGTAGGTGGAAAATGAGAAGCGTTTACGGATCTGAAAATAGTGTCAGTACTCCATTTCAATATATTTATGCAAAATAAACATTAGAAAGCAGCTTAAAAAATGCTTTTTTCAGTGTAGGTATTATATAGAAGTCTTCTATTTTGTTTTCTAAATCTAATACACTTATCACTATTTAGGATGTTAGACAAGCAGATTGGATATGTGCGTTGATACATACGCCGATACATACGCATGTCCAGTAAATTCGAATGGATACAGATTCACAGAGATCGCTGCTTCATTTCAAGTTCCACGTAGTTGGCAACGTGCAAACGAAATCGCGAAGCTTAATAGCAATGTAGGAATCGAACAGCTAACGAATTATAGTGGTCAAGGTGTCTGAAAAGCGGCCGAAATGCCTAATCACCCAAACCTGTCGTCACTTAACTCATCTTCAATTGTCTGCTAGCAAACCGCACAATCACTATAAGTAAGCTGCCTAAAGGCTTTCGACAGTAGAACATATAATCTCTGCAGGTCGAGCGGTGGCAGCTTAGAAATGACTGCGCAGATAGTATAAGTCTATTGGCGCTTTTGTACCGCTTTTGTGCATTTCAACGATCATATACAGCCTCCGCTAAATCTGTTGCATATAGAGCAGTATTTAGTCATACTATAAGTATTATCCATGAGTGAACTTGTGGTCGCCGACTCAACTTGAAAAAAAAGTCAAGTTACAGTATCTTCGCTTTTAATGCTGCTTCTGACTCTGTTAGTCGTAAGTTGAAAGGCTAGTGTTGTTAATATCGCAGTTGCTTAGCTGTTCTATCTAATGCTTATGCTAGTGCAATTACTAATTTTCGGTTGTCGTTTCAGTTGAAGGACAACGTTTACGTTGACACTGATCAACCAGCTCAATGTGCCGTCCAATTCAAAACAATAAAAAAGCACCTTATCTTTGGAAATATCAGCTTAGAACGATAAGTTATTCACGATTTTAAATGTTTACTAGCTGTAGCGGACTCTCGTTAAATTGAATTACCGTTTCCCATTTCCTAAGAATTATTGAGGCCAAAAATGTGATGCGCAAAATATTCCACACTGAAGCACTGAAGCAGTACATAAATAATGACTCGATGTCATTTTTTTTAATTCACCAATGTCGTCTATTATTCTGTATTGAAAGCACTCCCAAAAGCGTGTGTGTTTGTATGTGTCTGTGTGCACACATAGTGTAAGATAACATTACATCTTAGAAAAAATGTGAAAATCTGTTGACAGCAGAAGGTGATTTAAAATTTAACTCAATATTAGATATTCATCTCTGTTTTTTTGCATACATAGAACGCATAAAAGCATCCCACTACGTACCTGTTATCGAGAACGTTGAGACCAACGTGAACAGTTTCATGCCGACCACGTACCGTCCAGCTCATTTGAATAGCTCCACTATCTAACACCTCCAGCGTCACCTAATATTCGAAAAAGTCTCGTCACTATTGGTATTATTAAATGCCATAGGTTACTATTAACACTAATTCACGAACGGATTTTATAGTTGTGTTACAAACTGTAATAGTGTATCAACAGATTGCGCTTGGTAGTATTCATCACACCACTGTTATGATGGTTTGCCATTAAAAGCAAACCACATAAGAATTATAGATTTTAAATGAGTTTTTATTTTAAGAACGAAGCTTTCAACTGCTGTATATCATGTGAATAGCGTAATAATTGTTAGTGGCGCTGGTGTCATGTTCTGTCTCCCCAATATTTCGAATAATATTTGAAAGCTAAAGATCTTATGAAACACCTTTTTTGAAAAAGAATATCCAGCAAACCCTTTTTTCAGTAACTCAGTTTAGCAAGACAGGGTTTTATTAGAGTCTCATATTTCTGGTTTTTTCGTGCAGCTTCTGGTTTGTATTCATCGACTATGAGACAGTGAGATATATAAGACACTTGATCGTACCTCTTGTCCGCCAGCCCATCGCTGTTGAAGTAAACGCCCGCCACCTTGGCAGGTTCTGAAACAAAGATATGTTACTTTTAAGTTTCTAAAAAAATGTCAGTCACAAGCAATTTTGACTTAGAGAAACTAGAATTTAAAGAAATTTCAACCACCGGGAAAATTGGACCCTCCACTGTCTGAAAAATTCCAGTGATACAATTTTCTCGAATAAATTGAATTATTTGGCCTATGTTGTAGACTGCTCCATGTTCCCCACAAGCTTATTACAGCTTTAGACAAGAGGTTGCGTTGTATAGTGTTCTGGTAACATTTAGTTTAAGCAAAGGAAGGCCTAATACTAATGCAGCATGTGTCTTTTGCTTCATACTAAACCATTTTATAAAAACCGATTTCGCTTTTTTGTGATCGTACCTGAACGCTAGTGTTGTCCGACTTCTCTGCAAAATGGTCATAGGCGCATTGAGCGTAAGGGCAGCATGGCCATCAAGAAATACCTCGGTCGGAGCTGCGTGGACCACAATCCATAATAAACAGAGCACACTCAGCCAAGTTGGAATGATCGTAACCAACCGATCCCTTGCCAACCGCATGTCTGTAAGACCAAGGAGTAAAAAGTTAGCGATTTGAGCTTAGTGTAGTCATCTTGTAATTATTTGAATGCGTTTAGTATTCTATTTAATTTAACTAAGACCGTGGCTATTTTACTAAAACGATATAATCATTTTCGAATTAATAAACTGGGCGGACGATATAGATCATCTCTATACGATATCAAAAGCTTAACCACTATTCATATGTGCATCCAGCATATTAGTATTATTAAATCAAATATATTCGTCACTGTCACTACTACTAGTTAAAATAAAAGGGACCTAAATGGCATGTTTTAACGGAAAGAGCAACCGTAGCACAAGAACATATTATAAAATAGTAACTTTCTTATACGGTGTTTGTAATCGAATTTAATAGATTTTTAGTTGGTGACTTTCAGAGCATATAACCCAGCCCTTGTAACTTTTCGCTCACTTGCGCGATTTCTCAATTTAGTATTTTGGCAAACAGGCTGGTATATCATGTCTTGTAAAACTTCTTGCGATGTTTAATCTTCCGTACGTCATACTTTTGTATCGTTGCTACCTTCGACACTAACCTAATTATAAGTATTTACATCAGGTGAAGATTTCGCAAATATATCTACAATAACCAGAAGATATGATCGTCCTTGCCTTTTGCCAGAGCACACGTTTTGCAATTTGTATGACAACCGTCTCATAAAAAACACAATTTATCGAAGTCGCCATTCAGACAGGCCTCCTTACAAACCAGGACAGGTTGCCCTTAAAAAAGCGCCAGGCGTTTAACCCAAAAATGCCGCTCCAGATGTTTTTTATACTAGGTATCCTTCTTTTCCGCTGCTTATTAAAATTTAGATTGAAGTGCTCAATAGCAGGAGATTCCTCCGGTCGCCAACGCGGCTGCTCACCGAAAGGTTTTGTGCACCGTTCCACTTCGTTAGGAACGAAAAACGCAGCCCAATGTCAGCATTAGTTCGGCCAACGAGTGACCACTCACTAAGAATACTTCCACGCCAACGTATAGTCGTCTCTATCTTTACATAAGAACATCTTCATATTTGACTGCTGAATAAATTTAGCCCCAGGTTTTAAACTATAGCTCGTCGCTGTAGGCGTACAATGCTAACCATTGCTATACACTGGCTATAAACAGCAATATAAACTGGCTTTGCTGTGCAGGTTCGAATTAGATCTTGTATCGATTTAGTTTGCGAAACTGCGTAACAAGGTCTCTGAAAGATTATATTTACCTTCTCACAACTAAGCACTCTTTAAGTACTACAGTACCAATGTAGTCTCTTGAATTCCAGAAGCCTAGATAAGTAGAAGTAATCTGTACACAAGTCAAATATGATAAATATGAGAAAGAAAGCTCGACTAGTGTGTCGCTGTAGAAGTGTGTTCCACGTCGGTACCATGGAAATGCTTTGAATCCATATTGCGTAATTTTATATATAATGTGCGCTATTTACAACTAGGAGACACCTAGTTGCAAGTCCTGAGCAGCCGGTTGCTGTCCTTGTTTATTTATGCCGATTATACGCCATAAAGATTAAATTGTATGATAACTTAAAGATGTGTGAATTCCAATCTAAATTCCGAGTAGCAGATAACCTGCTGTAAACCCAAGTCCATCCATGCAACAAGATACAACCAGCAAGATGGGAAACCTGTCTACGCTGTAAGCTTACGGAAAAAAATTCCGTCCCTGTAGACGAATGCTCCTGCTACAAGGAGCAACGTCTATCATAACGAAAAAAATATAAACACGCTCAGGTGTTCCCATGCTGAGAAGCTTTATAATTACGCTACGCGCCCTTGTAGAACTACATTGCCGGCGTTTATGGCGGATGAATGTAAGAATGAGAGGAAGATAAAACACACGTTGCCGTCGTTACGTAATAATATATTCTAACAAGACGCTGCAATAGCACACAGTTTAGAAGGTTTGGTTTATGCAGGATATATTTCAGCTTCGTTTAGTTAGGTAGTTACCAAAATAAGTTACTACATCAATTCTTTGGAGTTTTCTGACGTTGCATATATGATAAAAAGAGATCTCATTTAATTTATGTAATTGCAATGAATAGATAAAAAGGTTTCTATATAGCTTGTTCAGTACCGAAAAACTCCTGCAAGCTATATGTCGATTTACAATAAGGCAATCACTTAATTAAAATTACCCAATGGTCTAATTTTTAACTGCCATCATTATCAGAAACCAAATCCAGGTTTTCCGCCTATTATCCAGCTATAACGGTATTTCTCTTGGTTAGATCATAACAGTTTTCTTTACGTTTGCTTTACACACAAAATAGGCTCTAGCATCGAATTCAAGGAATAGACCTACAAAAGCTCACAATTGTGTTCATTGTCACAGCTAGGACAGAGCGGAAAAATTGTTCGTTTGTATAGCCGTGCTTACTAGCGTCTTCTACCCAATTTCCTTTACCTTCCTTACCTGCCCAGCGAATCAACCCGCTTGCTTATCTGAACAGGCTGCTCGTACGCTAGACGTCCTCCTGGCGTCGCAATTGATCGGGCAATAAAGGCACGTCGACCATTAATTTATATATAAGAACAACGTGGGGATTACGGAATTATACTATTATGAATATGGTCTGGGTATGTTGATAGAGCCATCTTAGATTAAAAAGTCGCTTAAAGGACGAGACAAGCATGTTGGAAATTTTCGTGCCCTACAGGTTGTTAATGTCAGCTGAAGGAAATTTTATACCCAGGGCAAGTTTAATTTAAAATTGTGCTTTTAATAAGCATTTATAAATGACAAAACATGGAAGAAAAAATGGAAACTACCTTATGGTAAATTATCTGGTGTTTCATGTCGTTTCACACACGGTAATGTCGTATCGGAGACAGCTGTACTAGCTGTTCACTTAATGGATCTCCAAACTGATGAGATTAAGAGTATACTCATATATTTTTAGTTAGATCGAACTGGATTTAATCTGGTACATACACACTGCCAAACGTTGCCCACAGTAGGGCCATAAGTTCCTCATGGGAGCTCCGGATTACTTCATCCGTAATCTCTCCTCGTGTTCCGTTATCGTCTTCAAACTTCACTGCTGGTCTCCCCTTCCTCCTACACTTTTAGTGTTATTTTTTCGGTCCTGTGCTCCTCTGTGGGCCCTTTTACTCGCAGAAGAACAATACAAACTAACTACCGAACGGACGAGACTCAGTCAAAATCGATGAACTACCCAGAGGACAGGACGCAATTTTACGCTTAATCTACCCTTCGGTACGACCAACGGTGTAAGCTTTCTTTGACTTGTCTGTCCTTCTAAGTTAAATTGTTCTCATTTTCGTTGGCTACCGTCAACAAGCGGCCACACAACACCGGAACCACCAACTCGAAAAGCACATAGCTCCTTAGTCGTCTACCATTCTGTTCTTGTGTTTCTCGTGGTATCGTTTTTTCTCAAATGATCCGTTCCAGTTGCACTCTCTCTTTAACTCTGCGCAGTTTCTGTGGACGGTCACATATATGCGTACTTGCATCTCTTTCTTCCAGTATGTCGCCAGTAAGCATAAGCTCTGGTTCACTCTATTGTGCTCAGCTTTTCCTCCAGTTGGCCCCAGCTCTACCGGTTCCTACTTCGGCCTATGTTCTCAGCTTGCTCTGTCTTTTTCGATTTGTGGGTGCTTTCTGATGAACTGTGTCCTTGATGCGTAATGGCTCACATCACTTTTAGATCCTTTTCGCTGGTCTATTACCTGCCCAACACTTAGTCGATTCATTCGTCCTTCTGGGCTAATCCAGGGGTTATTGCCTGGAGTCAACCTTCGTTCAACAGCCGTCTTTTAGGCTTGGTTTCTCCTTGTTCCTCTATCACCAGCACCATATCTTCTTCTATTACTTCCTGTACCTGATATCTGTATGTGTGTACACATGTGGATGATCCTAGCCTCAGTACCCATCTTGCGCGTACAAACCTGTTAGCCTGGTCCTTCTATTCATTTTCTGTCACGGCGCTTCCCCTGTAGATAGAGTTGGTCGAGCTATACGATCTTTTTCGGCAGTCTGAACAACCAACGAAATCAGTGTTCGTATGGAGTGACTGCCTCCATCAAATAGGTGTTTGACGCAATTAGCGTTTGACTACTGCATACTTTCTTTGTTGGGCATGTCGTGCGGAGACGAAGAGAACAGTTCCTTCTGAACGCCTACGGAACGGCGTATGTTAGGACAACCTTCGCTCTAAGTAAAGACCACGCTAGGATTTCGCAGAAGATTATATCAGGTGTGAGAACTTATGCATCTGAACATTCTCAGTAGCGATAAAGGCTGGTGCGGTACATTGAAACCCCTTGTTCACAGACTATTAGGCCCGGTTTAGGATTAGAAAAACAGCATGGTAAATCTATATGAATAAGTACATGTCATCTTTTTCGCCTTTTTACGATATGTATATGGTATTAATAGTAAATGTCATCTTCTACCTCTCTGTTATTTTAACACTTTACACAACCCGGTGAGACACTAAATATGGACTAAACAGATAATAATTACTTCGTCTTATCCGTGCATGATACAAAAATATGTTTCATAGCAACTGTCATACAATCCATACCATAGACCAATCTAGAATCCTGAGCTAAAAAAAGTTCGAGCTGTTGAAGCTGGAGGGAAGTGTAGTCTTGATCGAACTTATGTGAAAATTTGAGGCGTTATATTATAATTCAGAGTCCACTTAAAGCCTCCTTTAAGTTAAAATGACATGGGCATAGAAAGTATGTGACTTTGGAGACCACGTTTTTCTACTAATGAACAACTATTATCTGACATAGGTCGTATTTTTAGGGTTGAACAATCCACTTTTTACGATATAGACCCTGTAATGACGTGTGTGAACGTACATAAACGTGACCATGCTTGGAAAACCAGTAGGTCTATAGATAACACGGAACAAGTGGATAAGTGGAACATCAAATCAAATTGTTGTTTGAACCAGGTAGAGTACAGACCTCAAGTGTATCTGTATGTAACAAAATTCCATAGTTTTTTGTCATGAAAGACTCATAGCGATTGGTGATTTTACTATTGTTAGATTATTGTTGTCAGAATAAGTCACCAACGAACTGATATACGCCTTCTAAACATGTGTTTCAGTCAAAGCCAGTGTTGCAGAGATCATAGCGGCCAGCACAAGTGCGAAGGTCTTAGAGTACCCAAATTTATTTCTTTCATAATTAGGCTTAAACTGCCAGCGACTGATTTACGCTAATTTTTAAAAATCGAAATATTTTGCACTTACGCAATAACCGTTTATGACCACTATTCTTCAATAAGCTTCATCAATCAATGGCGTCATCTTTAAATGACAAAATACAAAGGGGCAGCTTGTTAATTATATCTCACAACCAACCAAAAAGGTCAAACAAAACATTACACCAATCTTTCTTATGATATTAATCTAATAATTTAGCTAAATAAGTTATTTTTTACGTCGCTTAGAAAACTACACCTAAAATTGAAATTAAATGGCAAACATTTTGGTTATTCCACTATCTTTCCATTTCTTGTTGGCGTCTTCAAAGCGTGTATGTGCAATCAAGTCTAGCATTGCCTTATCGTACGTAACTGTCAGTGTTTCAAGTTATTCCAGGGGGCAGCAAGGTATTATTGTAAAGTAGTTGTGAACAAATTTTGATACACGTAGTAGCTCAGACGGAATATTCGTTCACAATGCTAAATATAGGTCAAGGGAAGTGTTTATAACAGGTAAATATTTCAGCAGATGTCGATTTATATAGCGGATTCGATCATCGAAGTATAGCTGTTAATTTGTGAGTACATTTTGGCGTAAAGGAAGTGCAGGAAGGCACGGGCGCATATGGTGACCTCTCAAGTGTATTTACAATTGCTTATTAATCAGATGAAATTAGTAGTAGGATACTGATATTTTAGCCTAAGTATATTAACGTAGTCACAGCCTTATCCGTCAGCTAGTTATTAATGTCCCAAAAGTAATAGGAAATACATATTCTTCAAGTTCTGGTCTTATCAAATTATAAATGATCTTCTATATGATGAGGTTCTATTTCATTTGTAGGTTCATTGGTCCAGCGAAATCAAGAATTTCTTCATTAAAAAACTTAAGGGAGACTGAGTTTTATAATTACTGTGTTAAATTATGGCTAAATCCGCGAAATATGTTAATTCTTATTTTCAGCTATCTCAGGATGCATGGGTCTACTCATACATGGAAATCCATATACCTTTACATAAAATTACGAATTCAAAATGCATACTCTTTTGCACCATTCCGAGAGGAGATCAGGGTTTTCAAACATAATGAAGGATTTCACAATATTTCTCACTATAATAATAAATACCACATAAGGATTACTGTGCATTTTTTATTAGAAGCAACAAAATCTGGCAGACGAGACCGAGGTAGAAACACAACATTCTCAAAATACCTAGCTGATATATACTAGCCTTTTCTACAAATGACAATCTCAAAAATAACAAATGAGTTAATGTTCAATGTTATACACAATGCAACGACCGACCAAACGGTTGGGTTACTTACTACTATATTTTTTATATTTCTTAGATTTTATTAAATTCGAGGTAACTAAGTCACAGTTTAAATCGACTGTTTCTATCTCGAGATCTAGTGACAAAGCGTCTCGCCTTTCTCACTTTTCTCCTCCCTTGCTGCCTGTTTCTTTCGTTATAGGCGCATGGCTATTCTACTATAGTAATATACGATGCATATGATCGGTTACCGCTGTCTCTAGTAGCGCCTTTAATCATTAATCTTCCTATAGAATGCACGTTTTTTACGCTTGCACACCTTGACGTGCTTTGTGCGATGTGGCACATATATATATATATATATAACACATATATATATATATGTATATATATAACAGTAGTAAAGAAGCAACGCTGGCCATAGTTAACGATCGACCCAAACACATTTGCCCTGTGGAGCGTTGTTATGGTATGTTTTCGAAACTTTGTTGCTGCGCTGTTCTTGCTATTGAACTTTGTAGCAGGTTTTTCATTCGTCTAGTTAGCCCCTTTTTTAAATTATTTTTTTAGTTAAACGGGTCCATATATATATATATATATATATATATATAT
>MNPL01001440.1:0-30000 GCA_002081605.1 Tropilaelaps mercedesae
ATATATATATATATATATATATATATATATATATTAGGAATAAATCTTTCGTTCGTTGATAATTTTACTATTTTTCCGATTCTGCAAATCAAGGGTTTAATCAGACGATTACTTATTACGTGTTTAACAGGTTACGCTACCCATATAGATGTACAAACACTGAAAGGGTAGAACGCCGAGAGACTACTGTGCATGTTTTATAGAAATCAATGAAAGTGAAAAACCGAGCGACAAAATGTTAACTAGGTTTGCACCGCATTACGTGTATGTACGCGCTGATATTTTACAGATAAAATTATATATAAAAATGGCTTCAGTTCATCTTTTGTAACACTCGTCGTGGTCTAGTTTTTGGGTCAGTTACTGCTCTTCTGTCTTCAAACGAGTTCGAGCCAGCGGAGTAGTACGTGTCCATAGATCTAGACGCATGTTTAGAATACCAAAGCGTGAACGCGTTCACATCCGTCGGCAACTTCCCTCGAATAGTAGTAAAAGGAAGTGCCATGCAACTCATGGTGGTTCGGCACAAAGGGAGCAATGCACGGCAAAATGTGTGTTGTCTCGTTGAGTGTTTCATTGAGAAAAGGGCTCTCGAACCCACTGTTACTAAATGCACATTCGTGGGACAGCTAAAGCTAGACACGAAAAAATTTGTGCGGTGCTGCCGCCGGCCGGCATTAGCGTAAATAAACGACGAAAAGTAATCAGAGATTAACAACTCGACAGATTAACTCACCAGCCTCTGGAGCCAACTGGAGGTTGAGTAATTGGTGGTGAAATAGACTTGTGAATGTTTCTCAATTGTGCCAGTCATTCTTTGCATTTGCGGGGACGCAAAATCCTTTCCATATAATTCAAACCATACTTCATTTGGCTTGGGTTGGTTCTTTTCTCCCTTAAAACCAATTTACAGCATATTCTTGAAACAAGTCAGCGCGAAGCATAACAGTTCGAAAAGTGAACAAATTAAGTTGTCCCTAGAGCCCCATCTTTTTTGTCTCTCAACAAATCAAATTCCGTTTGCAGACTAAAAGTTTCTCACATATTTGTATAATGGAAGAAGACCCTGTTTACTGGCTTAAATTACTTGGTAAAGCCTTAGGATGTGGTTTGTTTAACTTGATTATTCAAAAGTCGCTAGGCGGTAGGACATCCAAGAATACCTGTGGTGCATTTCGCCCGCCATGTTACTTAATAGAATTGATTATAGCTGCATCTATATTGTTTATTTAAGCTTTACCATTCGACCTTAACTACTTTGATATTAACTATGCCACTCGTTATGTAAAGATCAAAACAGCAATATTATTTGCCAACATTTAAAGAGTGATAACCAATACATTTTTCGGTTATTTTAAACACGAAGCGCCGTCTCAATGTCTAGGTAAAGGAAACCGTGTATGATGATAACGTAAAGAAAATTGCCTCTACCCAAGTGCAAAACCTTATGCTTTCGATCCATTACCGAATGCGGGAAGCTTGACCACACTTTATTAAAACATACCTTTATATATGGCAACATGTTTTTTACGCGAATTTAAACTGTGCAGTAACGTGATTCCAAATGTCCACGTCATATAAATGCAGACACAGCGGTTTGACATGTTCTATAAATAGTTAACTTACCTCATATTAAAAAAATGTCGTAAAAGCAAACTAAGTGTTCTATTCAATATAAGCTGTCATATCAGCGAGATCGGTTGTGCAATGCGATAGCTTAAGCTTTTGAGGAAGGGATTGCGTTAATATTATTTCTAGTTTGTCGAAAATAAACACTTCCTAGCAACAGAGATAAAGACTATTATATTTGCCCAACGACAAAACCTTATTGTGCCATGAAAGTGGTGCTCTAATACTGTCTCAACCCTGGCAAGTACAGAACAAACAAATGCATATCAGAATTTCAGCCTTTCCATTGGACGAGGAGGTAACCGCCATCAGTACCGCGGCATTGTCATTTTTCCACATATCATACATGGCAAAACTATTTTTTATTTATATATGCGATGTGCACGTTCATAAAAATGCAGTCAATGAATTGTTGTAACTCACGATATTTTATTGCCTTATATATTTAAGCCTTCCCTCTGTACATTCATTGGCACGTTATGGACATTCTACACTGAGACGGGTGAGTCATGCTCAGTTCAAAATCGAAGATCACGAACTTGCAGAAAATGTTGTCTATATAGACGACAAACAATTTAATCTAGGTGGAATCCAGCGCAAGCAAACCGGGGGCGTACGACAGGCAAAATCCAAGCAATGCCATATTCTTGCAGATACCGCGGCCCCCTGTCAAAAGAACCGTTCGAATAACGCCTGCAGTAATTGGAAAAAATCAATGATTACAACATCAACACATAAGAGAGCCCGTTTATGTTAAAAGTTTAGGTTACGCCTAAATACATAGCTACTATTTAGTCTCCTTCGCTATATTTTTAGACTTTAAATCGCAAACGGTGGTATATTTTGTAACTTCTGTCTTCATTCATTCGTAAGGTTTTTTAACGGGACTGCTGTTGCACAATGTTTGAATTTTAAAAAGTGCTCAAGTCCTACAAATCTGATAAAAGCGCTAAGCTGTCGTCTATTATAGTAACAGTACGCGTTATTGCAACTGACTAAATGGTCACCTAGTGGCCTTTTAGTGGCCTTTTGTGATGAAAAACCCCAAAAGGCCGATACGCTGTGAGTGAAAGCGTGGCGACTGGGCCTTTTTGAGACAAATGGTGTCGCAAACGTGATAGACGTGTCCATCAGTATCTTACCATTCACCATCAGTATCTTACCATTCACTAATTTTGAGACAATAAGAACAGTTTCCTGCACGAATGTTATTTAGCTTAGATAGCTCACATTTGTGGATAAATCGGCGGCCACCGCATGGCGGCATCAGTCATAGTTCTGAAAGCCTCATTAGAAATTATTTAACCAACTTTTTATAGCCCCCACACCGCCAGGATTTGCTTAAACATAGCAGAAACATGAGAGGTATTTTGTACACTAGCAGTAAACCATTTGTAGAAGCTTCCAGATTGTTTTAGAGGTCGTAAAGAAGCAATAATAATATAGGCTGTCGTCTTTCAAAAGTCATCGCCATAAATTTTCAGCAAAATTAAATAAAATAGTATAATAAACATGTACAGCCCGAATGGCGTAACGGATTTCCTTCTGGACTCCGCATCGCCGGCTGCTCGAGTCCGATCTAAAAAATATGTTTTTAGGGCCGATCATCAGCCAACATTTAACGTCCACGGTAGCACTTTTTGCACTACTTCGTAAGGCCCACTCCGCAAATATAAATGTGCGTCGGCGAGGATCGAACCCGTGCATCTACGTGTCTCCTCCGGCCGCAAGGTACACCCGAATGCCCCAAGCCACTGAGCTCGACTTGTTCAAGCATCTGGTGTCGGGCGCAATGAAAGGCAGCGGACACGTCGACAAAAACCTGAAGGCGTCGCTTGTTCCTTTCGTTAGCATCTCTTGCCAAAAATGAGAAAGGATTCATTCGCTGCGGAAGCCGAGGTGACAAAAAGCATCAAACCCCTTTAGTACAAAAAAACGTTTTCATTCTCGAGACTATTGATTTTTCAATGACCTTGAAAAACGAAAGCGTTCGACGATATTAGTATGTAATTAAACGTCAACTAATTTTTTAAAATCTTTTTTATATTCTTATAATTTTTCCTTTCACCAGCAACCATCCTTATTTTTACATACCAAAGGGACTCTGAAATCCTTCAACCTATGGGGAAGGATGTCCGAATGTATAGAAATATTAACCACATGAGCCCAGAGGCGGAGCTGAAACTGAAGACTGCAACATCAAAAATCTAGTAGGTATTCCAGTGGGTATTCCACCGACGTTCCTCGAAGTCCTTGTAGAGCCAAGCGCCCTTGCACTCCAGAGACACTCACGCGCGAAAATTCAAAATATACCATTTATGATCGCCAAGTGGATTGTAATGCAAGATTAAAGCCATCTTCAAGTTGACGGTATGATATGGTTTGTATCGACTGTCTCAAAATACAGGTTTAACTCATTGACGACGTCTCACAGAGTACAGACTTTTCCAGTGTCACCTCTTAAGATACTGAAAAGACTGAATGACCATCTCTTCGAAACGGGTTGATACATTTTCATCACTGATCAGTTTTACTACTGAGCTTCTAAAAGTTGTAACCGTAAAGGGATGTTACTGCACGCCTTACGTTCCATTTGTATTTAAATTGGTTGTTAATACAAGTTATCCTGGATTTCTAACATCTCCACCTGGGACGTCTCGATGAAACTCGTCGACGTTTTGGCGGATGCGTCAAAGTCAGGCCGAGAAACGAAACTTTTCATCCTGGTACTTGGCTAATAACACAAATGTGGCAAAGCTCTGACGTGTTGGCAAGTCAGTGGCGTGTCAGTCTCTAGTGTAGACAAAATCGACTTGTGAATAGGACAAGGACAAACTTGAGCTCAAAGAAGAGAGGAATGCTCTGCACGATCGGCGTGACGTTCAACTTGAAAGTTTTCATAGTTGCTCACTGGTCAATAACTTAGCAACAGTATCCAAAGGAGAAAACTAGAGTAGTCTTCGCTAGGTGAACTAGCCAGAAAAAGTACGTTAGCATATCATATTAGAGTGCGTTAATAATAGATATCATGCAAGCAAGCTTTTTTCATGAGAACACAAATGATTTGTGCATTGTCATCATTGCTACTTTTAGCCACGATGTGTATGACACTTGACCCAGAGCCCTACCAATTAGCAGGGTTCGTACCACTGATATACATGATGCTGTATTGCTGCCAGCAGTTTAGAGGAAGAGTATATCTGGTTGCCAAAGTGGCGGTGTAGAGTCGATAGCCGTGATGGGCTGTCTTCAAGCCAATGTACTTTTAAGAATTCGACGAAGCAACTTCGTAATCTCGCTTGTCGTTTCCGATTTCATTGGTACGAAGCCATGGGGATGAATCGCAGCAGACGACGTATGGGGCCATTTATAGTCTAAATATTTAGCAGAATTTTTTCATTTGCCCATCAAGCAATCCGATTCACCACACCGTCTACATGTTATTTTATTTTTATAGAAAGCAATTATTTGGCCGAGCCTCTTTTTAAATAATTTAATTTAACTAATAATTTAACTAATTTAAAACAAAGAACGGGTGTCTCAGTGTACAGAAACACTTGACAATACCTGTGAGTACGGTTTATCCATGATTTTAGTTGCACCGTCGACAACCCTCTTGGGTTAACGCGCTGCAACAACGTGTATATCTCCTTGGCAGTTCTATTTGGTCTTGTTCTGATGGCGATAGGCTTCGGCTTCTTTTTTATTTTAGGAGTAGGGCTCGTATTCCCAAACTCAGTTCAGTTCTCGTTAGAGGTAAGCTACTCTTCCTCAGTATATACCGAAACGACAGCTGATACTGGTCTATAAACACTGTGTACGAAAAAAGCAACACAAGCACGGTTTTAGGATGCTGTAACGCACACAAACTACTGCGAGATCAAAGCTGTTTTTTAATTATAAATTGTTTGAATATTTGAGCTATCCAGTGGTTTCGGCAAAACGATCAGCTCGTTCACCGGTTGTGTCTATTCGATAAGCAAGTAGAGAAACACATGTTTTTGACATATAAAGAGCGACTTTTCCGTGTTCAGAAAGTGATAATTAAAGAGTCTACTATATTTTATTTGTAAAAGTACGCCAACATGAAAAGCACATCGTAACATATATTGAACTTTCTTCGATGAACTCGTGTATTCGTTATGCTGATTCTTTTAGATTATTATTTTTCGCAGAGGCCTTTAAACCTAAAACGCAGAGGTCCATTGGGCCGCTTTAGGGGCTAATAAGCAGATACGGGGTTGAATATTTGGGTAGTATCTAAAAGTCGATACTGATGTCTAAAGCGATCAATCTAGATGATTCCTGGAATGTTTGACATTGCTCATAGAGCATCGCTCTGAAAGACCTGCAGACTGTAAATAAAGCAATCATAGCTTCAGCCTCAGATCACGCGCAATAAAAGCTCAGTGGGACTAAAAGAGTTCCGTATATCTGCAGTAGTTTTCGAGAGAGACGCCGCACTATCTTTGACAGCAAGCTGAGTACACATAAACATTTTAAGACAAAGGAATTAATATAAAGGTCCCGAAAAAGTTTTAAGCTGAGAACAAGCCCAAACAGTTGTTCATTCCTCAAAAGGCTAGGAGTTCTTGTTGACTTGTGTGTTGCGCAAAGCTTCAATTAATACCACAGTCAGTACTATATCTTTTCAGTTTCAGAAGATTTTTCTAGCATATTGCAGGCACGTCCGTTTGGCGACTATTTGCGTACGTGTAAATACGGTAAACATTAGAGGTTATTTGTGTAAATTATGGGTGACCTCACCCGTCTTGAATATCTTTAATTTTGTAACCGCTTTGTCCATGGAGTTTGATGTTTCTTCATTTACACTTTCTATTTATTAGTGTGATCAGTACCAAATACAATGAAATTTTAAAACAATACGTCCTAAACCTCGTGTCCTGTATACGTATGAATCGAAGTGTGAAAGCCTGTGAACAATCATAATTACCTCGCATGAAGCGCTCTGAATCTTAATGAGAACAATGGCGAAGAGCAAATGGCACGAGATTTACAAAAATGCCAAACAGAAAATGTCAAGAAAGTGAAAAGCGGCAAGAAAGCTTTTGGCAATGTTGCCATACGCAGGAATTAGTAATATCTACGAGGTATAGCCAGCGGTGGTATAAAATCGTGTTTTGTAATACCAACGCAAGAAATTTGACAAAATACACGATAGCGCACAACGTGTGCTAATGAAGATACAATAGAATACAGATGGTTTAAAGCATATCGGAAAATGTTTAAAGAATCTAGAAATATTTGAGGTCGATATACTCATATCGATGTATTAGAAGCGATGCATCCATTGAATGTAAAAACAAATCCATTGAAATGATTACGTTTTGTTTTACGAAACCTCACAAACTGGGTACAAACTGGATACAAAATCAGTCTCCTTCGGTATAGTCGTTCTGTAGCTGATTTATCCTTAAACTGTGTAGTTAGAGTGTCGATTCTGTACCCTTTCTTTCTTAGGGTCGATCGTGAGACGTTTCCCTTGACATGTCAGAGGAATTACAGCGCCTGCAGAGCATAAAATGCGGACGACACACAATGCTCGTGTATCGCTCGAGTTGGCTACCAGCAGCTACATAAGACATTTGCACAGCTAGCAGGCTTTGACAAACGATCAAGCTTTCCACTGTACAGGCGTCGAAAGACGAAATATTCCGAGAAGCTGCGTCCTGACTTAGAGGCTTCCGGTTCGCCATTGAAAACGTGATTGGCTAGCGGAGAGTATTTTATAGTCCTCGAGATAAACCGTTGCCGAAGTATCGCTGGCGTTCCTGTAGGAATTTGCTCGGTCACGCGTAGCATGCGAAGTATTTTTTGCATTTTCATCTCTATCCTGTGTGTTCAACGATATAGGAACAATTCCGCTGATGGCTCTTATTTAGGTCTACTAAAATGTTTGACCAAAATTCGTCTTCCCGTACCGCGTGGCGGCGCTTAAAATGGCAACAACCTGAAAAATGGTTTTGCGTGTACCAAAAAAGTTATACCCAATTACATGAAGTCACTTGTAATATTCGACAGGATCTTGGATGAGAAGCAAGCAAGTTGTAACCTTAAACAAGAATGTATAGGTTAGCGATTCAACTCGTCCAGAACAAATATAACAAGTTCGATTTGCAACACTTGCAGATTCATCATTTGTGTTAACCACTATATTTTTAACTTAAACTTTTCTCACCTTTATAGATAAGTCGATCCTGAAAAACGGCGAATCTAGAAAAATTGACGGAGGGCCACAAAGATGATTTTTAACAGCAAATACTTTAGAAAAGAGTTACATCGGCCAAAAATGGTATGGTTGATTACTAATATGGTAGATTAGCACTTAAATAATGCATTTTTATTGACTTTTGTTGATTTATTCGATTTTTATTGATATTTTTATTGAAACAACTATGCTTGCTGTAGATCCCAGCGTCGCACAATGAATGTACAAATACACGTTACTGACTCAACTTACATTCTTCAATATTTCTTTTCAGAATTCTCAAGGAAAAGTAGTATTCATTTCTCAGCGTCTGGAAAACCGCTAACTAATCTACTACCGCTATCTCTATGGACAGCGACGCCGTGATCATAGATTCCATCCGTGATCATAGATTCCTTCAATGAAAAAAACAAAAATTATATCTTGTAACTCTTTCATATGTCACAAGGATCATTTAGTACGGCAATAATATACTGGAATATTTACTACCTTATTATAAAACTACGTTCAGGGTTCAATCATTATTTATTTATTTATTTATTTATTTATTTATTTATTTATTTATTTATTTATTTATTGCGCAGCGAAAGCGTTTCTAACCTATATTTATCTTAAATTAAACACTGCCTCAATCGTACTTTATACTCAGAATTTAAAGTACTTTTTGGCCTTTCAAGGTGAACAAGTCTGCAACATCTGTTCATAAGGTACCAAACTTCAACATAAAAACAACAGTTGTTAGTGAGGTCGTTTCGAACGCAAAACGAAACAAAGTTCGATGGTATGGCCGGCACAAGCGTTCTGCAACAGCACTCGCAAGCTGTTCTTTGAAGCAGCCGTTTGGCGGAATTAACGCTGATCTCAGCAATAGCAGAGTTTTCGTTCTCTGCTCAGCCATGTAGTTGAGCCTTCACCTGTGGCAGTTAATCCAGGAAAACATTAACGTTCTGTGAAAGTATTTGAAGCGCGTGCTTATCCAACGCTATCATTAAGTTGGCCTTAGGATCAAAGTTGCCAATATTCTAGAAAATAGGTCCGTCATGTACACCTACGGTATCAAGTTAAGGCACACAATATCGCACATAATTTCATGCTAGTTGTAGAATAACCGCAATGTTATTTAATAATTTTGTCTGGAAGACATAACTTTTGTACAAGAGCATTTTTGACACCACAGATGAAAACTTCTGGTTAAAGAGGTCGGAGTTGTCAATGTTCAATTTTCGTATAAGATATAAGTCCAATCAACAACCAACACGAACCTGGCATTCCACGGTGCAAACTGAATTTGAAGACAAACGTACCCCGCAATGGCTCAAGAGACACGTAAGGTTTTCTAATCGCGTGACATGTTGGCATTCGGAGCATGGAGCCGTTAGTTACCGCTGGAGGAATTGCAGCCATTTTGATATCAATCGCGTATTTCTACTACTCGTATTTGAGCATATTTCATGTCAATCATAAGTGTTTTAATCATTACATTTTAGGTCCATTTAAAGAATGAATTTTCCATGATCCAAATGGCGTAAATCCAAGTCGCTTTTATTGGCACTATGCGAATTTCAAAGAAAAATTTTCAGGCCAGTTGCGAATCACGTCAAAACCAATAGTAAAATTTAAGTATATCTAAGAAACGTGCAAGGCATGCATTCGCTTAAGGTTTTTCTGGCAAATCCCGCTAAAGTTCACATTTCGCAAAAAATGTGATAGTAAACAATGGAAAGTAGAGTCATTAGATAAAAGAGCTGCTTGCGAGTAATGTCCTATCTAATTATAACATGGTCGAAAAATAATGATGTTACTTATACGAGAAAAGAAACTTGAATAAACAAATATAAAGTATTTGAGCCAGCTGGGTAACAATATCTTATTTTGTCTATAGCAAACATATTGCACGTTTTAGTCTTTCGCTTATAAATCCGTCGTCTGAAACTGTATGTGTAATATTTAACATTTCCTGCATAGAACATTATGGCAACGACACTGTTAACATTATGTTGCACCCTTTATAACAGAACCTTACTATCACGTGTAGATTTACCTAGTCTTCCCTAATGATGTAGTGGGCCTGTCACGTAATACAGAGCTGAAAAAATTCTGAGCGCCCAATTTGCTAACAGAACTTTGCCGTCGGCGTTTGGCTAACGCCTGCGATTACACACTGTGTGGAACAGCAAAGAGTACGAGGGAGGCGTTCTATCTGGCGAATGCCATCCTATAACAGACTTCATTGCCGACTCGGCTAAATCTATTTGTTGCTTCTTTCTATTTAGTAAAACGAACATTTTTGCAACAAGTTTTTCCAAGAACATAACCACCTTAGGTAAGATATTCGAAAGCGTACTCACAGCGTAACGCCCGAAGCGTTACTAAAACGCTTAAACTGAAATGTGGCTCTTTATGAGTGACTTGCTATTTGATGGTTTCTTGCCCATTATGTTGTTACAAAATACGCTGTACAAACTTAGAAAAAAGTGTTGTAAACCAAAAGCATTGTTTAAAACAACAAAACAGTGTTTTCTGTTGTTTGTTAACTATTGTTGGCACCGTCTTAGTGCTGAAACGATTTTCAAAACGGTAGAATGCTATAAAAGCTTCAAAACTACAGTACTTAATTTATTTCGTTAGCACTGGGCATAGAATCGAGATTATAGAAGCAACCCAAATTAACTAGAGCTAAAAAAGGTATTTAGTTAACAGCGTCGAAGTTGTATATTGTTTACTAAGGTATTTGTATTTTCTAGGTAATCATTATATGGAGCGCAGTGGTTAGCGACAACGTTGAAGCTACCATACGTATACTAAGATCTGTCAACGTAGGTTGTAAAGAAGAAGAACTAGTTAAGAAGCATTAGTACACGACAAAACTCTTCTGATCAAATACATTTCATCGACGCATACGTAGTCGCGTACAACTAGTACTAACTACTAGAAATAGTGGAATTGTATTCTACTAGATTATCAAAGGAGTTTCGGTAGACATGCTAGTCAGCCGAGAGGCACGAAGATGGAAAATAGAGGTAGCCTGACTGCAGTCTAACGTGCGTGTTATCATAGATGGGTGACAGCTTGTTGCGGACAATGATCAATGAAAGGTAAGTGAAAGGAAAAAAGATATGCTGCTGATAGCTTGGAACAGCGATTAGGGAGTCTAGTGACCAGAAACCGCTAGTGGCGAGAATAGTGTAATTGGCTAACATCGAAACGTCACATAGTACAGCCGGTGTACACAACTGGCGTTAACCAACTCTAGGTGGGTACCTCCTGCTGCAAAGGAGAACAGGAAACAAAGCTAAGCAAACACTTTATATAACGGCTAGTGAACAACAAGCGTTGAAAATGCAAACGTTACCCAAGTAGTGTGAGATGATAATCGAGTTAATTTTGGTGAAAAACTTTGTGGATTGGCTTAGCTGGTGTGTGGCTGCAAACAGGCCACGCAGGGCGAGTTTGCTAATCGCTGACTATTGAGTTCGCTATGTATATAGAATCTGCTATATACATATATATATATAGCGGGTTTCAGGACCATCCGAAAATAAATATCATAATAGCATGGTACTGCGTCTAAAAATACCATTTTACATATATTGTATATATACGTTGCATATGTATATATATCGATCATGTGGATCCAAGTTTCTGCATGTAGTACAAAATGGTCTGTTGTTAACTCGAATTTACCCACGATCTTCGATGTCATTAAGTAATAATTTTGCTGTATAATGACCTAACAATATGTATATCAATCCCAGATAGTCTTACAGAACGTATCTCACTATTAAAATAGAATTCCTTTCTTTTAGAATCATCTTCTGTACGTCTTGCACAGGAAATTTCTATGGGAGGTATAAATTTCGACATACCTCTGTAGCGTCCCTATACAGATTAAGTGCATTAAGTGCATTTCAAAATTTGTTTTCTCAGACAAATTTCATTTTGTAATAAAGTGATTAAAACGAAAATCATGCGAGAATTTAAGGAACATATATCCCGCGGCTTTTGCCTTGACCTAAGGATGCAGACCGCGATGTAAAATATATACGACGGCGGTAGTAGTGCCTCAACCGAATAACCTCAACGGTAACCCAGTGTGTTTCAGTTAAGGACGAGCCTAAATGGACACGTGAACGAAGATTAATGGAATTCGTAGTATGTTGGTGCCCGAAAAAGTGGCCGAAGACGCACGATTCGGAGTGAAATAGAAACACAGATGACCGCTCGGCGGTGATATTCGAATGGCTAACCGGAATTGCTGCGTCTCACAAAATAAAACTCAAATTAACTGGGAACTGTGCAGACCGACGATGGCTAAACCAGCTGCTTTGTGATAAAAATCACCGACAGCTAAGCAATTCGCGACATACATAAAACGAACTTGGTTGCTGTGTGCATCTAAAATGAAATTCATCGCCTGCGTCAGGTTGGTTTAGGTGGTCCAAAGTCGTAACATTGAATTTAGCTGGAAGGTTGTTAATATTGAAACACCTCAAAGCTCGGTGCTTTGGTGCTTATTCAACCACCAGGCTTAGCAATGCTATTCGGACCGCTTTAGAACATGTGAAAAAGACTGTCGAAACGTTCAAGTCTTTTCCCTTAATAGTGACTGTAAGTTAAGCGGGCCTTGTTTTCTTTGTGATCTCAGAGAGTTGCCAACATTCAACGAGTCTCATTTAGTCGCATTCAGCTTGAGTTATCTTAAATTCTCAAATGCTTAGGTTTCACCCTTAATGAGATGATTAATTGATAAGCTCACTTGTGCGAATATCCCGCAGGGCGCAAATCGATGCAAATCGATGCTTTTTAAGCAGTATTTGACAGAAGCCGTAGGGTTCGGTGACCGATCTTTACGCGTCTTACGAGATGCGAGTTGCTCTTCTGGCCTTAAAGATGGGGAAAGGAAGGGTTCCGTCCAAGACTGCCTTTCCGCTCACAGCGGTCGCCAGCACCTCCAACTTTTGTAATACCCTTCTTATCGAAGGGGTCCACTAGGTGCGCTCCAGCCTGGCGCCTGTCATCAATTTGCCGTTTCGTTGCTCGTGAAGTAAAAGCACTGAATTTTGTCAGTAAGTTTGCGACTGAAATATCAATGCCTGTAGATAAAATAGAGAGAATGTCAGTTTAAAGCTACTTCTTTTCTGTCAGTCAATTCTCATAAATTAGACTAATCGAACGTACATATAACGGAGACAATGTACAAATTGTGGTCACGGTTGTCAAACTTTTTCAAAAGAAATTGGAGCTGAATGTGTCCGGAAATTGTGATTTAATATTTTATCCTTCTTTTCACGAGAACTTAAGCTATCTAAAACTTGCAATTCAATCAATAAACTAGTATTTACAAAAAAATAACCTCAGTAATGTTTCTCAGAAAGGTTCTCGTAACTTTTGAATTACCCTATAGAATAGATTCTACCCAAAAGTATATTTGGACAGGTTTTTCAGAATCATTTTTTCTTTTTTTGCACTCTTGTTGTCCTTTTGGTACTCCCGTTTGATTGGTTGTATACCATGCACTGAAGCCTATCTCATTTATATCGAAAGCATATTTCAAACAATGCAGGTAGTAAATAGAAAGTATTTAAACAGTTTATACACGGCTTTAATTTCGTGTAGGACTTAAAATATTTAAGAGGCCAAAGAGATGTCAAGAGATTCGATTTTCCGTACCAGGGCACCAATCCATCACGGCAAGAAACCGAGTCTAGTGAAATGTGTTTCAAGAACAACAGCTGAAGCCAAGTTGTGTCTAGTTCTAATATAACTAAGTTCTAATATAAGTTTTGGAGAGCGCTTGCTTCAAGGTGCGGTTGATCTGAGGATGCAGTTATAATCTTAGTTTGGCCAAAAACAGTGCAGTTTCTAGATGCATATATATATATATATATGGCGACGAAAACGAAATGGCGACGTTATTGTGGGATCTTATTTCATAAAATTCAAATTGAACCCACGGATGTCTCAGTTCTGTGTCGATCAGTGTGATCAAATGAATAAATAAAAAATTATTTACGTATTTTATTATTTTGTAGGAACTCACCAAAACAATACAAGCAAAACTAATTGACAACTTGCACATAGGAACCGCACTGACATCAAATTTTTGTCAGGTTTTTATTTCAACATCTCCGATAATCATTTCGATATCAGAAGGGTCTTATAAGTTAACCCCATTTGCGCCTGATAGTGATTACAATGGCTCAGTTTCGTTTTTGTGGTCACTGGAACGCCTGACCTCTTCAAATTCTAAGTAGAGCTTCAATCTTACTATTGGATTGCAAGCACAGCCATCTCTTACAGCACTTCTTGCTGTCGTTTCTGCAAACACTAGCTACTTTATATTTGCAGACTTATTAACAAAGTTAGCGAGGTTTTATACTTTCTTCGACTGCTAACTTTCTAAATGTTGATAACAATGTTCCGTTGTATTTTGCGTGCCAGGCAACGCTGAAGGGCCCGTGATATCTCAGCTGTGTCAGCTGGCAGCTGTCGGATGCAAATCTCCGCGGTCTTGTTCGACTGCGGGGTCGTCCTTGACTTTAAAGTAGTAACTACTTCATGCGAATTACAATCGTGTAGTTCGGTCTCCGTTACAGATCGGGGGAATAAAATCTACTGGTTCCTATTGATAGAGATTCGACCTATACTGCCGCTCATGCCCACAGGCAAAAAGTCATGAAGTCGAAACGAAAATAAAATTATTTTTAAGGCCACGTCAGCTGTAGCGACACGGCAGTCAAAACCTAAGTACCGTTGAATTTGCTGAGCTAACTTGACAATATTTTATTATCATTTCCCAACTCTTGACTGAGTGATTTTTTTGGGCTGCACTCTGTACGATGCTGACCGTCTAACTTTCATATTTCCTTGCACCAAAACACACAACGCACAAGACACCTAAATGGAGAAGCGAATTTTTGGCCTACATTGCTCAGACTTCATATTTGTAGAGTCTCGAAAATCCGCCCATCACTTTAGCAAGCATCTCGGACTGAATACGTTGACTTCTTTAAGGCGAGGTTACATCCCATTGGCTACTGAATTTGCTCAACGGTCCAACAGCGAAAAAACATTTTTTGCACCTAGGACGAAAACATGCACACATTCCTAACAACGTTTATAATATAAATGTTCATGAATTCTTCTTTTGTCAAGCAGGCGTATTTTGCCTCGCTTGTATTCTCATTTGTTTCGGTTACAATCTTCTGGAAATATTAAAACTAGTTAATAAACATTGGAGTTTGTTAATCTTAAAATGGCTCTGCACAAAGAGGGCTTTTTGAACAGAGAAAGCACAAACAAACTACGATTTTCTATTGCTGCAACTGGACAATATCGAGATAAGTGATATTCGGATTCAACAAGACTGTGACATATTCCATACAGGCAATAAGAAAACTGGATTATTTTGGAACAAGTTTGCGGGTAATTCCGCTTAACTGAGGCGTTCGCTCGCGTTCAATTCCGTTGGATGCTTCTACCGGGGTTTTTACGAAGCACATTGGCATGCTTGCTTTCAAACCTATTGTCAGGGCAAATAGAGTACAACAACGGATGCCATATTAATTTGGGTTTCATTTCGCCGTTTCATTACGCCTTACGCTACATGCATGTAATTTTTCAGTTAACCCGCTTATCGCCGTCGTTTACATTCTAACCACTTAATGCATCTGCTGTTTATTAGTTTCTCCATTCCATTTTTTATCAACGGGAGGAATTTCATTGCCTTTCGTTCTGGCTAGTGGCATAAACACACAAAGTGTGCAAAGGAAGTCAACAAGAGCGTAAAGTGTCTGGCATGACCGTCCGAACGTTAGAATTACGCTATTGGCTGTGCATGGTGTCGTATCGCTCGTCCGGCGGATGTTTGCGGGGGCAAGCATCATCTGCGACCGCAAGAGTGAAAAAGATGGACCCAGTTGAGCTAGACTGCGCAAATCACGACTGAACGCTCGGAACTTTTTGAAACTCCCACAAAAGCTTCGTGGGTAAATTATGGACAGGAGTAGAAGACTGTTGTATCGGAGAGGCATGGCAAACGGCGGCGCCAGTATAGGCTAATGAAGTAACAGGCAAAAAGGTAAGAGGCTGAGTGTTAGGATTTGGGGTTTTATATGGAAAAACGCTTGGGAGGCTGAAATCGCGTGGGTGATGCGTTCTCGTTCTGAGCGAGCTATCTACGAACTATGTCGAGAAGTGGATAATTCCTGTGGAATTTAATGAAATAACATGCTTTTTTCGTTGGTTGGTTTGAACTGATGATAGCATGCTGGGGGTAGTCGACATAAAAAATGAAGACGGTTTTAAATGCCTCTGAAAGTAAAGTAGAATGATATATTCAAGAAATTCGAAAACACGATAACAGCAGGAACTAGAAAGAAATAAAGCTATCTATTCTTTAGCACCGGATATAGTTAGCAAGAGCTTATTGGTTAAAAAAGGATCAAGACTACTTTAGTAATGTCTGTGCCATGTATTTCTAGAACGAACTGTTTACCAGGAATGGAGTCGTTTATAAAAAAAACTATTAGGTATGTCGCCCCCCCAAAACAACAGTGTTTAAGCTCCTACGCGTCTATGCTCTTGTAGTATAAAAATAGTTATGCTGATAACAGCGTTTCAAAATAAATATTTATGAGTCAGTAAACATATTTTCCTTTCCGATAATAAAACAAATTAATGTATTTGTGTATGGAACAAATGGGACAAAAGTCGGCTTTGAAAAGAATGACCTATCGACTAATTCGCTTTAGAGTCGATCCGTTGATTGTCAATGTGTTCCTAACGAAACATGTATTACCAACGTCTCTTTTACCCTAGGGTAATTTGTACTCTGGCTATGGATTCCCAGGCTTAGCATTTATGTATTTATATAATAGCAGTATCATAGTGCTATTTTAAGCATCGTGGTTTTTAAAAAGAATCAAAATGTAGGGAGAAAAATATAGCGTCCCAATCGCAACACCACCTTCAAAATGCGAAATGCATGGCGTGAGGCGTAGAATTAAAAATTTCCGCAAAATTTCTTTTGAAAAAAAATGGATTCGCCGGTTGTGGACAACGTTGTGTGGATCCCTATAGTTAGGCGATCAAAAAGGAAGTACTCGTGACGCACGATAGTCTATGCTAAAAATTCCTTACCCATTGCGAAAAATAGCAGATTCGCCGCCTTCGGTTATTTCATGTCATGTGGTTATCGGTGGAGGCTCTTTGGGGTAAAAGAGAAAAGGTGTAAAGTATTGGATCAAAAGGGTTTCGTCATATGGGCTAACGGATGGAACGCCAAAGTCGGTGTCCAGCTTACTGCTGTGACGGAAGAAGTCCGTTTCGAACTTCCCAGAAGTGTAACTACGCGGCAGCTTAATAAATATATGGACCCTATAGATATAATTGATTCTGCTTTACACTTTTACATTGTTTCCGCCCTAAAATTTTCATTGAGCAATATTATGCCTAATCCACTTGTGCGACCATTTTAAATGCACTGCTGCCGTATGCAGTCGAGTAACATGATGAACGCTAGTAGAAAAATGTCTGCTTTTCTATTCTAGATAATAAGCTTTTTTGTCCACTGTCAGCCTGTGTGAGAATCGCTCCGCGCAATCTATTTGCTGCTGACTGCAAGCTATTTTTGTTGACTCATGTGACATATAATGAAGAAGCTCTTCATGCTCGCGGCAAAGCCCTTATAACAGACCAATTTTGATAAGTTTTGTTCGTACACTGCGGCTATCTACATACGAAAATACTTTCGTAAAACCGCGAAAATTTGTTCTTTCATAAACTCCTTCTTGTTCCCCCGCACGGCTCATAATATAGGTTAAACTTAAGTGGAGCTAAGAGACGTAGGAACATTTATGTATGAGTGATTTGAAGTCAAATGGCGGGTTCGGCCGAAACAGCTGGTTAGAGCAGTCTTTACGCAATTGAAGAGATAGAATTCACAGAGCTATTTGGTAGAAGACGGCAATTCTTCCATGCATAGTTCATCGCAACGTTCTAAGTTGGACTATCCTCGTCTATCTTAAGTTCGCGGCAGTGATCCCTTCATCAGAGACAAGGCCATTAAACAATAAATATCGTCGATGTCCTCGGTTTTACCCTGGTTTGTTCTTGAATATCTGGTAAACGTTAGCAGTACACGTACACCGCATTCATGAATTCAGGCCGGTCCAGCCGTACAAAGATAGATAGCTTACGGTCAGCTAACACACGCAAGTGTCGACATTTATTAGGCAACTACTCGTACTGCAGTATCCTACTAGCCAAATAAAAAATAAGTAACACTATATAACAATTACTTTCCAACGCATTTATACGAGATTATAGAAATCAGAACGATTTCCTTTTACATCTTTTTCACAAAAAACCTAAGTGTCTCGAAAATTAAATATCGTAATATAAATCCGATCTGAAAAATCGACGAACCTTTTAAGTAAATACAAGAGACCCCTACGGATTTGAGAACCATAGTTCTGGTAAATTATTTTGAACGATTTCCACTTTTTCTGCTTGTCGACTTCCACTTTTTCTGCTTCAACCTTTGATGAACCAAGTGGAATCCCAGTAAAACCTCTCGATATTATCAGTCTCGGCCATATGTAGACGAACAGCTCCTCCTTCTGCTGCCCCTTATTTTATTCCACCGTATCGTAGAATGGAATGAAAGACTACATGAAACTACGCAGCTAGTCACGCTCTGGTAGAGATAGGTAAGATAACATGAGAACCTCTTGTGACACTGATTCACCACGTTGACATTAAGTCGAAGCGACAAGGGTGTTTGTGTTTGAAAGAAGAATGAAAAGGGAAACGGGATGTTTGCTCTAAAACGGGACCTATCCAATAGTAGTGTTACATACAAAGATTTTATGGTTCGGCAACGTTTTTGTTAAAAGATGTATACCAAAAATCTGTGGAAGGACTAATAGATATTAGCACTGGAATAAATCACTGGGACCTAGTAGTTTGCCTTTTTAAGAACTAGAAGCAGTTTTAGGTAAGCCTTGCAAGCATAGACGTGTAATATGTGAAGAGTTTGTACAAGCAGGGGAAACCCAGTAATAATAATTATAATTACAGTTAATAATAATTTATTGCTATATTTCATAGTAATATAAGTCAACGTGTTTACTTGAATAAATTGATGAAAACTACTAGTTTATTTAATTTTTTGAGACTAGAGGTTGCTTTAGTGAGCTTTGCAGACATCGACGTGTTATGTATGAAGGGTTTTAAGGGCAAGTGGATATTATTCTGCCGGGAATACTTCGCTGCCGTGATGTTTGCATGGCAGGGCATAATCAAGCAAAAATGCTGCAATTGGGCAGAGTGGATAATCCCTCGAAGCTATCTCGGAGTCAGTCTGTCACTCGGCGTCTAATATAGTAAATACTTCCGAGGTCGTTCTTGCTTCTAATCTATTGCATATGACGCTCCTTGTACTCATGCCTTACAGTGCGCAGTATTACTGCCGTTATCCAGGTTAAGGCAACCGATTCATCTTTAGAATAGCCTATCTATTAGGGATTTTTTAGTCGCCAAGCAGCTCCGATACCGAATCCAACCGTCTGCGTCCTCGCGTCATGCCGATTTTTTTCCTTTGCCGTCGTCCGCATATTTTTTACATATGGCGGGCGAATGGGGAAACGACGGCGGGATGGTATATAATTGGATAGTTGTTGCTCTTCATGATCCTGTGATTTTCAGAATTTTATGTTAGCAACCAGCAAAACATAGGGGCCAGTCATAAGGGCAACAGAACTGCGAACCGGAATTTTGTTGCTATTTTTAGCCTGTTTGTGTATTGGGACATCGGCGCAGCGGCCCTTTTTGGGTGAAACGACAGAATGATATGGGTGACGGCCTGACGTTCCCTGTCGGCCTAACGCTGTGTTTGTTCTACGTTCGTTTCTCCTTTGTTGCGTCGTTGCCGACTTAGCCAGTTGTCACCGTCATTGTCATCGATTTGATTCTGCTAGCACACATTGACAAGTCTCTCTGAGCCTACGATGTTTCAATATCAACCCAAGGTCATTGAAAACGGGGAACCAGCGGTAGTGTCGTCTTCTAGATGTAATATAGTTAAGAATGAGAATATCCATTTCAGAAATTCTGAATCGCACTTTGCTGAGTGTTTTCCAATTGATTATTGCTAGATTTACTTTCACTATTCCTATAACACGTTTGGAAATTAAGTTGTTTAATCTGCAACGCGCGTGAAACAGCGCTTTTGTCTCTCGTTTGGGAAGTTAGACACACGAAAGTACACCACTTTGATTGTTGTTACGACCACTTGTACGTGAAAGTGTACCCTAAAGTCATGCTCAACGAATCGCTCATGAAACAGGCAAAAGCTTGTAACAGTATAGAAGAATGAATGCACCAAGCTCAATAACAGTTCGAACTTACCTGCCCATGCTAGAATAACAATATGAGCGGATTTTAGCATAAGAAAAACACTTAGTTTATTGAACTAGTGAGACAAACAAAAAAAAACGTTACAAGTTATTAAAACAAATTACTTTTTAAATAAATTTCCTTTGTAGACGAAATAATTTGTAACGAATTAACTTTGCAAACGAAGTAATTTGCAAACAAATTGCTTTTGACTGGCACTTAATAACCAGACATTCAAGCCACTGAAGACATGTTATTATCAGGTATTTGGGGATTATTATGCAACGATGCTTGGTGAAAAATATTCTGAGCTAAATATGCTGGCTATACAACTATAGAGAGTAAAATATCTCACTATATACGAATGTATGGCCAAACAAATGAATTTTGTTGGACTGAGACTTAAGCATTTCGTCCCAACTGCAACAAACCTTGTGCAAATCAAATGGTATTCTATCAAATGGTTTTAGGGTATGCCCTAATTTAACGGTAAGTTTCGGAATTACATTTGGATGTGACCGACCTCCTGGGATCAGAAGCAGCGGTCTCTTAAACATGGGACAAGCCGTTTCCACTTTCGAATCCTTAATCGATGAAGAAATAAGCGTAGTTATAAAAAATTATTACAAGCGTGTTTGAGCATAGATACTTCACAAAGAGGGCAAACAAAAGCATTTCATTCAACAATGCTTGCTATATTATATATTACTTTGTTCCTTGTAGCAACAGTTTTCAGGAAATCTAATCGGTGCTCTCACACGGATGAGCCTGCCTGCAAAAAATATGAGACTTCCCTATTGCCAAAACTTCTCTACTCCCAATCTAAATGAGCCCACGCTTTGCATAACTGCATTCTTCATCAGCTATCATGGAAGATATTTCATATCATAACAACTGATATAGAATGCTAGGTAAAGGTTGTCGTAATCTAAAGTTAGAAAGCAATAAATAGTGCTAACAGGCAAAAGCCAGCGAAATCAATTTCTGCAGTACGGAAATGCTATTTGTTACTTATTTATTCATTTTTGCTTTAGTAGTGAGCTACAGAATAAGTTTTTAGATATCAAAAATGATCCAAGGGCCAGAAGCTTTTTATGCGTCAAAAAAGATCATTATCGCACATGAGAGAATAATTCCAATAACTAAACATCCCTTAAAGAGCATTATGATTATTAGTTAATAACACTAGGGTCGGTCAGTTACATACTACATTATACATAGAATATTGGTATACAAATTAGCTTATATAGGACACAATATACAATTTGGAGCAAAATTATACAAGTGAAATCGAACTTGAGCCATTAGTACTACTGAAGCTCTTTGATTAAGTCTAATCAAACGTTGTTGTGAAACAGAAGACTCATATCAGATTGATACAATATTTTTAGAGCGCCGTGTTTGATGCGGTGAAACCTGCAATCATCCAACACCGCCAGTACGATCCTATAGCTATTTAAATTTAAAAAACGAATAACAAATAACATACAAGGACTAGATGTAGTAGTATACCCAGGTGAGTGAAAATTAGCAACAAGAGATATCTTAGCGCTACAAAAGTATTGATTCCTGAAAGTTTTCTTCAGTCCAGCACCTTATCATAAATCGATCTAAAAATCTCAACATCATAAGCAAGGAGAGAAGAAAACATGATAAATTAAACAAATAACTCTTCGATTCGGTTGCCGGTGTGCGCGAGCAAGAGCCGCCACTCTATCGGCTAACTTCAGCTTTAAACAAGGAAATTAAGCAGTGTCCTCTTTGTTTGTCATCTGGAATAACACCAAAAGAACAAATGAGAAATGTACGGAGAGTCCGTTGTTTATTAACGGTGATTACATTGTTTAAATGTTCTGGAAGAATTTTTCGGTGGCTGGTTGTGCAAAATATGCAAAAACTATTGAGAAATTTTTTTTTCTAAAAATTGTCATTGACTTCTAAGGTTACTAATCATTCTCTATGCGTGTACAAGTGGTTCCTCCAAATTAGAGAGCTCAGCATGAAATTGTTACTCAATTAAATTTGCCTTCTATTTGGAATGCTATTTAATTACCAGCAAAGCGATCGATCGGTAGTAGCTAATATGACATCAATTCAACAAAATTCAATTTCAGGTGCGGCCAAAGCGTTTATTGGAGAAGAATCATTCCCCACTGAAACAGCAGTATGGAGAACCGTCTGTTACAAAATCCGAAACAAAACTCATATGACACACATGCACAAAATGATTTAAAGCTTTGAAGTGATCACATGATTCGATTAATCTCGACAAGTACGCTAAAAATTTGTGAATAAATGTTATTAGTATTAGTTTAGTATTCTGCTATTCTATGTAAAGACAGAATCACATATAGGTGATAATTATGCGCATTTGGTTTGGCGAGCTCGGGTAATTTAGTAATCAAAAAATCTGCTCATCTAGCTACACCATATTGGCTGACGGTTTACACGAAGTTAAAGCACCTCTATATGTGATCCCCAGTTATCAAAGTTGAAATCCGTCAACGTATTAGCACTAATGGGCGATTGTAGAAAATGTATTTAACTCGAGATCTACTAGAGCTCATTTAGGGGCACGACAAGATCGAATTCGTTTTTCGACTTTGTTCTGGCGATAATCTCTGTCATATCAAAAGCCACTAACACGGGCCACTAGTGATACAGCGGTGATTTGACGAGAGCAAACCTGGATTGCGAAGTCGAGTGGCGCTTTCGGCCGTTTATTTTGATCGATTTGAGTGATTTTTCTTGGTCCTTATGCTTTCTTTGCCGAGTGTATTGTAAAAATGTGCCCACTCTAAATTGCAGCATTTGATTTGATGACTATTACTTTATGATGATGCCTAATAGTAATAGTTAACCAGATGAAATATAGACATCAAAATAAAATCATTATTATTGCAAGAAGATCTATTTCGACTATTACTTCTTCTTTAATTGAGTCTAGAGCAGTCGATTGTACGTTCTTTGTAATAATGCTCTGCATTAGTATACTATCCTGGCGATTTCTATTTATGGAATTCAACTTGTTGATTGTCAAATATTGATACGTATTATTTATTCACATAGCCCTCCGTTATTTTTGTATCTATTAATTTTTGTTTCTTGGGCTTTATTTTGAAACAACATCGTGTTGTAGTCGATGGCAATTTTAGTTTTTATTAGATTAACATGAGACGAGCAGAGCGCTTAACTTATTGTGGAACAAATACGAGTCCACTCCATGAAACGCTTATAAAAGCGCTGAGTGCTACGCATTTGGCTGAGGCTTGACTATAAACGGAATTTTCTTTGTTGAAAAGATCGATTACTAAACCAGATAAAAACATTTTTGCCTAACGCAGAAAGCAATTTACGTCTGTACAGGGCTCTCAGTTTAATGTAATTTAACAGCTTACCTGTGCACAGCAGGTGAAGTAATTTTAGAACAGCTAGTCTTATTCGCCTATGACTGGATAAAAGCTCTTTACGTAGCTAGTTCCATCTTTATCCTTCACGAGCGACCATGAACACCCGGCCGCGCATGTAGAAGAGAATACCCTCTGCGCGTACGGTCCTTAAGTAAATCCTATGTCCTCTTTTTTAGCTTCGCGTGAAAAAGCCCGAATTAATCAAAACAGGCGTTTACACAAGACGACACAGGGAGGTAAGTTCTAACATATGAATATTTGATGACAGTGCTTGGCTTTGAGTAGTCTCTACCAAGAGTAGAATTGTCGCCAGTCGACAAAGGACATTTCCGCTTTGCCACTTTCCTATCGTTCATGGAAGTTTAAAGCTAAGTTTATAGTTCAACACAATGACATTCCAACTACAGTCCAGAACTCGAGCCTTCTCAAGTTTTTTCTCCAGTCCTTGCTAACTTTTGAACCTCTCGTACGGAGTGGTAACGAAATAACCCCTCAAAACGGTACAAAACATTTTGACTTTGAAAACAAAAATGGCACTGTGTGAGGAAGACCGAATAACAGCATGTGTTGTCACGGTTACAACATAATGCACAATGAAATGCTTTTTTCTAGCGATTTAGTCAGCACAAAACCCATGCTCTTTCCGCAATCTTGTTGTCTATTCAGCAGAAGTTGGTTGTGTCAGCCGGATCATACTGTTGCAACCTCTTGCTGGTACCCTTGACCCGTTCAATGCTTTAGTTATAGCTTCAACTATAGTCCAGCTGAGCCATTTCTCGTTCTATAACACGTTTCGTGAGGTCGTCACAGGCCTCGGAATATGTAGGTAAAAAGGCTTCCTCTTATTTGGTAGCAACACGAATCCTCAAAGTTAAAGAGAACTTCGCAACTGAGTGAATGAAACTCGTCTATACCTCGCCAATTGACGGCGCTCTATCCATTTATACACACGCTGCAAAAGAGGATGACGGCTAATAACTGTCCAGCCGTTGGTGAAAATGGAAAACGTAAGGATTCTTTTATCCGAGAGGAATTTATTTAAGCCACCGTACCATTTGCTACAGTTTGCCTCCGACGCTGATATTTCGGGCTTTGAAAAAAACTGTTCACAGTGACAGCGTTATTGATATTGCCCAGCTGCTCACTTGCGTTATAAGATATATCCATATCAGCTGTAATGGTGCATATAAAGTCCGTGCTTTATACGTGGTTTACTCCTTTAATCTGTAATGAGGCTGCCGAGGATCGACAGGGCTGTAAAGAATACAGTAGTGAACGGTTTATCTTTAATTCAAGCAGTTTTTATATAGAAAGTTTATCGAAAACAAATACAAGTGGCTCTTAAAGCACGCCACTTAAATCCTCTGACTCAAGCAGTCCCTTATATGATAGAAAATCGACGAAGACAAAATTATAGTTGTTGACTTAGCAGAGTAAATTCTTACTACAAAACAAAGATTCGACTTGAATCCGACTTAAATCCGAACACCCAATACACAAATGGTTTCAACAAGAGAGCAATATTTAGACAATAAGCTTCAACAGAAATAGCATTACTTATGACATCATATTGCTTCGGTTAGTTTACGATTTGCATTATTTATTTTAGAGTTTTTGGCGATACGAGTAGATCTTTCGCTAGCTGCTGGTCAACAAGACGTTTCACAACAGCTTCATGTTGATGTTACCACGTGGAAGCAACGTTAGTGTGAAGTTCATTCTTAACAAAAAGGTTTTACTTAGTTGCATGTATTTAGAAAATGGCATTTCATTAATTTAAGAGCAGTAAGCTTACCCGACTTTGAACGGAACCCACTAAACTGATACATTGTAGTCAAAAGATGACCCACATTAGTATAGCGCTTCATGTGGACGGTTGTTTCCACACCGAGCTTTCGTGTTAAGCTCTAAGGTATTTAAAATTCAAACAAACTGTATGAACAAATGATGTACTATTGTTTCCATTGTGGGTAAACTCTTCCATCAAAAGAGAAATACAGATCAATACTCTTCAGATATTGCTAAATTCTATAACACTTTTCGCAATTATTAACATGCATTGGTTAAATATTATACCAAACCGCAAAGACCTATATTTGAATATAACGTAAAATGGGTAGCCCTGTCTCATAACACATAAGCACAAAACACAAATATTATTAAAGTTATGTAAAGGTTATGTATGCAACCGCTGTACACTCAGGACTAGCATTTGGATTAAATCTGTAATAAAGGTTTATTTAAATCGTTGGGCTGGCTTAGTTTTATTTACCACCGCATTGTTTTCCTGCTGGTGGTATTGTTCCCTTCGACGTATTTATGGGTTCCACTATTATCCAGTGGATTCACCTAAATTCACCTACCCATTGTACTTTAGAGGTGAGCCGAGGCAGCAGGCTGATAAAGTCTAGGCAAGGCGTTACTTAAGTTTCAATGGTATGCCATACATCGTTTCGTCTTAGAAGTCTTTTGTGCTGCATCCATTAAAAGTGTAACTTGTCCATCAGACAACGTAATTAAAATGACCTTTTTGTTGTTTTGCCGGCAGCGCGTAGATGCCTCCCGTTTACTGTCCTAGAGGTGTGCTTTTTCGTTCTCTCTCGACGACTGTAATGCAGCTGACATATCTTAGAGACATAAGTCTCCTATGAAGTTCATAGGAATGCAGCATCAACGAGTTGTGCTTCACTCTAGAGTAATATTGGTGGACAAACGCTTGCTCGACCAGTGCTTCATTATGAATCTCTGGACCAAACGAACTGAATGTCAGGCAGGCAATCCTAAACGCGAGTATGCATTTAGGTTGTTCAAGATAGGTTTGTTTAAAGGCGTTTAAGCTAAACAAAAAAAACACTTTTAATGCCACTGGAACCTTCAAATAACGTTCAACAACGCGTTAGTTCATCACGTACAACGACGTGGAAGATTTCTGAACTTTAGATTCGTCATTCGTAGATGAGAAGGAAACTATGTAGTCCCGATCTTTATGCGTTTGAATATTCTCTCGCTCAGTAAACAGCTCTACGTTATTATTTTTAAATTAACGGGTTACGTTCCAAAAGTGTTATGTCTAAAGGTGTCATTGATGAACACTAGAGTCTTTGAGTGTGATCCAGTATGTAACTACAATGGCGGGCTTAGTTTGACGATAACAATAATAATGTCAGAAGTTCATGTCAGCAGTTTGTTTTTAAGGAAGAAGAGAATACTGTATCTACTGCACCTATAGGCGTATCCACTTCATAGTGAGAGACCGCAAGCAGACGCAATTAACGTCTGATTCAGTCAACCCCATGCATTTTTATGTTGACTGGGAAAAAATCCAAAAACTCTTGCCATTTGGCAGCGGGGTTGAAAACTCAACGTTCTAAAATCGGCTCTCTAAAATTGTGTTGATACGCTTTTTCCCCGTTCGTGTTCCTTTAGCTTTAACTAAGATGAATTAAATTGGAAAAGTTATAATGATGTGTGACATGTGGAATAGTTCTTGAGTTGGCCTTTCATATTTAAATAATCGACGAATATATGTATAACGTTGTTTATTGCTCCACCGAATGCCGTACAAATTGTATGTGCTTATGTGAAGATTACATCACAGACAATTGCTCCTACTGCCTCGCATCAAGCTTGCTTATTGCTCTATTGTAGAAAAGTACACAGTAGAGGTTTAGTATCTTTTCCATGTATATCGATTAATAGAACAGTCTGTCTCGTCCCGCGAGGCAATTTGACATTTTGGACCATGCGGAATCAGGCTAGACCCCACCGAAATTCCACTCAGCTGGAAATGCGAATCGCAGCGGTATACATTTTCGGATACTGATTGCCGCCTTGTTCGACTTTGCACATAGTCCTTACAGACTTTCAGGGAAAAGCGCTACCATTATTTGCTTTGTACGCTGTGCCCTCATCCACTTTTGGCCATCGTACTTTGTATCATATATGAACAACACCACCGTTTTACTGAACGCTGATGAATCTTTTGTTAGAGAAATTTGAAACCAAGCCAATTTGTCTACAACAGCGTTATAAGTAAATATTTCTCTCATTTATTCTAATTAAAATTAGGATTTTATTGATAGAATCAGAGGTTTCTATGTAACGTTACTTAAAACAGGCAATGCATAGGAGCCTACCCATCTTCATCCAGAGCCTGAGATTATAACGTTATGTAGTCGATATCTTGTAAGAAGTTAATCAGGCTGCTAAATGTTGTTTCCAATATTTGTTTGTATGCACCACATATCTGAATAATATTTTGAAGTAGCTTTTTAAATTTGAACATAAAGTGCATAGGTGATATTCATTTTTTAGCAAAATTAACTGGGCAATAGCAGTTTAACCGCACGTAACTACAATTAGCTAAAGTAGCTTTAACGCAGCGAGCTCTAATACGGCAGGCTGCAATCAGCCCCCAGATGATTGAAACAAAGTTCGCGATATAGTAGCTTTTGGTTGAAACTTTACAGGTAATTTATTCTTTATTAGAAAACAAATGGAAGCCACCTTCCACAATATTTCTGTGAGATAGGGCTGTTGCCTTATATCAAACATGCATTAGCATCTAATCGCTGTTTCTCCGTGCGTATAAGCGTACTCATCCAACGACTCCGAAGCCAATCATAACAAGAACGAATTATTTCTTCTACGCGTTTATTCTCTTTGCTTCACGCAAGAAAATTAGCAAGTCGGCACGGGAGCGACCAATTAGACTCGTTGATTTGGCGATTTAATTATGGTTTGGCATTGTATATCCAAATGTGAGATTCTTAATGCTTCCGTCTCTTTTTAATCAACAAGATGAATTTTGCTACGAGAACTTGCTACGATAGAACCTCTACGAATTTTGTCTTCGTCAATCAAAGATTTGTAAAAACACCGCAGCGTTAAATTAATAACGGGGGCTTGCTCGATTCGTAGGCTCGAAAGATCTTGCTAGAAATATTGCAGAGCGGAAAGACGATAAGTCGTACAGTACCTCAGTTAGTCATTTATGACTGCTTTGCAAATTACTGGTTATTTCAAATTTCTCGGGTTTCATTGAGAATCTCCTTTCAAATACGAATTGCTCCAGGTAAATTTTTTATTTATCTAGGCGATTAGATTGTTAGGTTAAACGTAAATCACTCAATTGCACGGCAAACATGTTTATGTTTAAACAAAAAAACATTTAAACATAAAAACGCAATTATGTCTGTGCGTTTTTTATAGTATTATACGTGTATGTAAGCAACATCACGTTAGGAGTGCAAAACAACATGTAACAACAACTTTAGAGTTGTAGAGCTCATATTATAGTTTGAATGGTCTATTTGGCCCTCTAACTATTTCCTTACCTTAGTTTACCTAATGCACCTTTGTCTATTCCAATTACAGTTATATATCTCACACTATTAAAAGTATGCAACTAATTGGAATAAAAGTCTTCAGAGGCGGATAGCTGTTCAAGCCCCTTCTACATATATTCACACTCAAACTTGTAGATGAATGAACGTAAAATTTAAACATGCTGCCACCTTATACGCCTAGCCTGCTAGTACTATATTTATTTATGTGCGGAGTTATAAGCATACGTGAGTGTTTATAATACTACGTTTATGCATGTCACATCGCCTCGTTTTATCACAACTCACCTGTTCCATCCCATTTAGTTTTCCCTTCAGATTTCAGTGCATGCTCCTGTTTTATTTCTGCTTTGTCCTCGCGGGCCACCTTGTGTGCCGGGTGCCAATTGGCACAACAAAAGCGGACGGCGAGCGCGTATGTGTGTATTAACGCTTGACGAACTCCCTTACCAGCACTGATTTAGCTTCTATAGAACGCCGCCCGGGTGTTGCTTCCTTTCAGTTTGCCGAACAGGACGACGTGGAGACACTAGAGCGGGAGACACCTATGACGTGACTTCGTTCGGCTAAAATGTCGCGACCAGCACGCGTGTGTCAAATTGCATGTCTCAGAGACGACGAAGAGCTAAGAAAGGCGGCTAGCTTAGGCAACAAGGCGCACGACGGTGACCTCAGGACGGACTAACGATTTCAGTAAGCCATGTTGCTAGGCAATGCGTGTTCGAAGGTAAATATGACAACATGCCTACAGATAACGACCGTATTGTCATGCTTAACGGATTTGTTAAGTACTACTCCTTGTTAGTGCTTAGTGAAGACCATACGTAGTTACCAGCTTGATAAATGGATTCTAGGAGTATTGTCTTCGCTCATTACATGTATTGTACATGTCGAGACGTTAGTGCAAGCCAAGCACTCACGGAGGATTGTTTGCAAACTCCGTAATAGGTTACTCTAAAGAGTACTTATAAATTAGCTTCAAGTTTAA
>MNPL01001440.1:35000-42829 GCA_002081605.1 Tropilaelaps mercedesae
TGTTTGGACTTTTGCTCTCTAGTGTTTTTCTGATATACTTCCACGTACCTTACATGTACTTCTAGGTCTTGCTATGGATCCGGAGAAACCATACCACCATTGAGACAGTGCTCGCTTACGGCTCTTAGGTCTGTCAATTTCTCGTGTCCGCTTGAGATTTCTAACTCCTGTTGAAAATTTTACACAAATACGGTCTAATACACCGCGCCCCAGTGTGCACATACTTGTTCGCACATTCATTTGTATATTCACAAATAATATTGAAAATAGAACTGGCTTACCCACTAGATTTAGGTGACAGTCGACATGTTACGAACGACTTCATCAAGGAGTAACAAATGATTTTGTATCTCGTGTCATACTCAAGTTTTTGAAAAATAGCACGGAATGTCACTAAACTTCCCAAAACAAAGCATTTCTTTGACCGCGCCCTGACTATGCAATAAACCGATTACTCCCTCACTGTATGCAGACGCTCTAAAGGGATTGGAGGTTTAAGGTGCTTGTGCCAGTATTTCAAAATTTTCCGGATAATTATATTTGCTAGATATAATTATGTTAGATATTTGCTAAATATAATGACTATCTGATAGCTAGTCGTAATGAGGCATACTTTTATACATCTTATATTCATATATATATGTTATAGTGGCTAGATACTTGTTGAAACTCTCTATTACTGTGCTATACGACAAGCGTTTTTTATAAGTGATGACGATTGGAGTCTCTATTACAAAAGGACCGAAATGCGCATTTTATTTTTTGTTGTTTGAAATCACACACAAATTTGCTGCGTTGCTTAACGGTTCATAATAAGTGCAATAAATATATCGTGCCCACGAATATGCTATACGCCACTAGTTACTACAGTTTTACGTTAGCTCTCTAGCAAAAAACAAAGTAGCTTATGTATTTTCATGCTTGTGTGATATATTGGAAAAAATGCGTTTCATTTGTAATTAAATGTTGGTACATTAGTTGATAATAACCTTTCCTTTTATTCGGAGCAGCCTAGCTATGATCACACGCACAGTAACAATTTGGAGAGAAAGTACAACTAGAACGAATAACAAAATATCTCCCCAAAAAGGCGTTATAAAGGTCACCTTTCATCTAGATTTTTTGTTGACACAGTGGTTATCAATCTGAAAGAAAAACGTTTCAATTTTTTACATCTCATTTACTAATCTCATTAGCAAGCTGTAAGTTATTTTTTACAAATTCATATGTTACTTTTATGCTAGTTGAGATAGCTTATTAGCTGGAAGATATTTTTTATGAGCAGCGCTGTGAATATTTATTTTAAAAGGATTATTATTACGCGCCTATTTCTTATGAACACTCGTTTCACTTCAACTCAACAGGAATATCTTAACCTGATTAAAAATCATTTAGGTCAGGTGGAACCGTATTAGTTGCTGGAGTCTTAAGTATGGTTGTGCTATCAGCTGACAGGAGCAGCTAAGTAGCTCTGTTAAGCTATTGTAAAAGATTTTCAAACTAAATCAAAACAATTCTTCTCCGTGGAATAAGAACACTAGACTTAAAAGATGTAGTACTATGTCTTAAATGGGTTCAGTTTGGATAAGTTATTTAGTTTACTTTGGCTTAATTAGGTTGGATGAAGCTTTTGTGCTACGAGTGTGTGGTGCTTTTCAAGTCATCGATTCTGCTACGAAGTCCGCTTTCGCTTCAAAGAGGCAGAAATGCGAGGCAGGTCGGCGCCCACACTAGGCAGGCCAGAACTCCCAACAAACGGACGGTGTTGGGACTTTCCTGGACATTTGTTTTAATAAGCTTCTACACCGGCGGCTCTCAATATACATCGGACTAAATTAGACACGCTAGTTTTGCAGTAACTTCTCTACATGAAAAATATGACAGCTATGTTTACTACGTTTACAACGCAAATACCTAAGCAAATTACTGTATTTTACGTATTACCTGTTCGATTAATGGTTTGATGAATGAATATATAGACCGTGGAGTTTCCCGCTTTTGTTTAGTCGACCTAATAACTTTTCCAATCCATTCAGTAGACTCAAATATGATTCCCACATGCTTTCTACAAAACTACTCAGTGTATTTTCCACAAATCTTTGAGTGCTCTCTTCCTACGTATTATCCAACTGTCCACAAATGGCCTTAATGGGATATTGCTTTTAAGTATTCCTAACGGGAAGTCTCGGATAATCTACCTTTTAAAATCCGATTGACTAAGCTATGTTCTAAGTATTACATAGGGATCTGTTTAGCTAATGTTACAATGTGCATACGTAACTAACTGATGAAATATGACAGGTGCACGCTACTATTAACAAGCAACATAACTACACAGTGATCCAGCGAGTCAACCACAAACCACTATGGACGCTTGGTATTCGAAAAACAACCCGCTATGTCTAGCAGTAGCCACTGCTATCACTCGGAACTGCGGGTCTTGCGTTGTCTACAGGACTCGCTTCACTTTAGCGCTAATGTGTGTGCCCTAATTGTGTAATCTCGGACCAAACCGGCTGGTTGCAAACGAACGTAGTGGCGGACCTGACTGGCATCCCATAGTAAGCAACAACTAATCTGATGGTTCAATTAGACGCTTGCATTGGCCCTTTTTTGTATTAATCAGTGTAGACAGAACAACCGTTTCTGAGATGAAAGGTTGTACATTTTATCAAAATATGTTTTTGTGAAAACGATTTTCCTCTGCGAAAACATATGAAATAACTAAATTGTCTGCACTAGCCTTTACATAGTATCAGTTAAAATTTAACTCTGGCAATGCACCGAAATTTTCAATAAAGAACATTTATTACGATGTCCATTTATACCTCGGCCTCTGTGACACATATCTGTGGAGTAGGGATTCTTACCGCACAGAGCAAAACTAGCTCCCTACATTCTCCACGCCTTCAAGTTCCAGCTAGGGCTAAGCCAGTTAATGCGATGTTATACGATTTAAAACCCGAGGAGTTATATAGAAGCCCTGATTTCATTTCCTATAAGTCAGGTTGCATACATTGCTTTGTACAACCATACTGTTCAAAGCTCTTGATTTGTTCGCCTCGACCGGAAAAGTGAGCACGGCTCCTAAGCGGGAAGGTAAAAAGGTAAATATTACAAAATAGGCAATATGTGACGCTGCCGTTCACCTACGGTTGTGTTGTGCCAGCATTTCCAAAAGTTGAAGATCATTTCCGCTGGATACGTCGTGTTTTCGGGTAGAAAAACCGGTACAGTTGGTTTTAAGACCGAGGACATATCATTGCATTCTTAGAAGAAAAATCTACGCTGACAACTTGGACATCCGATTCAAGTTTTTAGTGCACGATTAGGTGGTTTATCAAAACATCCAAAAATTAACTATTTTTCCCTTAAATTCACATTTCTATTCTTGTGTAGAATTCTCAAATATATATGACATGCATGAAAAAAAAATTTCTCAAGTAAAAGTTTGAGTTTCCTCCGTCAACGACTCAAATCTGAAAATAGCAATATTTAAAAGGCGATCAGAATTTTTGCGTTTAGCGACTGAGGGCCCGCTTCTCATCTATAAAATGACGGCCAAAGGGTCAAACAAAAATAGAATGTCCTAACTCGGACACAGTTACTACTATCATCAATCATCCCATTCTAAATTGTAATGCCAATTTAAATGCGTGCTTGGACCTCTAACAATTTGCATATCCGACACAAATCTACTGTGTTTGTCTAAATAAGATGAAGCCATGGCTCATGTGCTTTTCATATTTTCATACGGGCATCAAAATGTGACAGTGAGACAAAAACCTCCGCATGGAATTGAACGTAATCTGTACTTACATGAAATTCGTTAATATTAGTAAGGTAAGAGCATCTAAAATGCGCGTATCTGATAGCTAACATTAACGCGGATACATGTTTCATTAAACTAAGTTTAATGTACAAATTATGTAGTACTATAAAATCTTTATTCTTTGGTCAAATTGGTTTCTTTCAGGCAATTCACGACTGACCTTTAAAACGCGTTCGTGTGCCAATACATAACAGCTTACCTGGATAGGCACGCTGTCCCAATTGGCGTTTCACTTCTTACCTTGTTTGCTGAGCAGGACAGCGCTGCAGGGTACTCTAGGCAAGTGTATCAAGAGCACATGTGTGCTTGAAATAGCGAGATGCAGTCTGTTTTAGAGAGCACGCAGGTCGCAGTTTGTCCGTTTTTTAAATTTGTTGGATGAGACCCTATTCACTGTCTACAATGTAAAAAAATACGTTGTAAACAAATTTACGTAATTCGCGTGTGCACAACATCGAATGCGTACTTGCCACGCAGTGGAATTGTAACAATGTAACAGTTTTTAGCGAACGAAAAAGTCAAATTCAGATACACTCTACTAGGTTTAAAAACTGCAGAACATCCATTTTTACGAGTTCCGTCGGCTCTTTGGGTCATAAGGTTTAAATTGGTTAAAAATGCTTACGTTGACATAAGGAATGATGTGGAATTCTAATAGATAAAGTATCATTATATAACCAACTTCTCATATACTCGCTTAGATTCTTTAGCCTTTGTATTAAGTTAAGTGTAATATCTTAATGGTTTCTCCATTTACATAGGATTAGCACCAAAAAGAAACGGCAAAAAATCAAAATTTATGTCAGATTTGAATAGAAACACGCGGGTGGTCTACATCTTTATTAGGTATTATTACGTTCATGTTTCTGATTATTTATGATGTCAAGCAGAGAAACAGTAAATACTACGGATGACTTTAAGGAAGCAAAGATGTTGCAGAGAACCTGGAAGCACTAAACGTCTGCACGAAATACAAAAGCAATAATTATAAGCCTTCTATTGCATTGTTCTATTCGTTCTATGCTTGCGCAGATCCTCGTCTCCTTTCACGGTCATGTCAATTCACTCCTAAACACTTCTCAATTTGGCACAATTTGTAGATGAATCTATTGGATAGCAATTGATCAAAAGAAGAGCATTTTTGCTACAGCCACAATGTCCTCTTTTCTGTAACCTATCTTTAACGAGAGCTATTGTAATATCCCACATGGCCTGGAAGAACCGCATATGAAGAGAAAAGCCGACTGTTCCTTTAGGTGTTCTGTACTTCAAAGTACTGTTTCAGTTTTTTTAATTAAGGTAAGTAGCTTATTTGTAAGTGTATTATTGTGCCAAAGGCGGTTTTTCAGAATTACTTTGTTATGTTCGAGGCACACAATTATCCAAACCTAACTTCCATACGTTCGCTTTCGATACTACCAAGTGTATGTTAAGGCGAAGGATGCCAATAGATGATTCCTCTGTCTCAAACATGCTAGCAACTTCTGAATGCAGTTTAAGTGCATCTTTATCCAGTCCCCATCACACACGTTTGAAAAGTATAAAAAAAACGCATATATATACATATATATATATATATACAGAACCGCTTTCGCATTTTCATAGCTGGGTCTAAAACTAACCAAGAGGCCTCAATGCCACATCTAATTTCAGATCGAAAATATCCAAGAAGGAAGAAACGAATATTCGTTCTTCTATGCCTTACACTGAAAGTTTTCTTCTTTCAATATCATCATAACTTTCTTTTAGACTACCAATTCAAATGCTTAATGGTACAATATTTAAAGCAACTAAAAAATAATTAAATTACTATTAGTATTTATTGCCAGTGCCATTGTAAACAGATAATGCACGACATGATAGCCGGCCTAGTTAGAGACATTTCAATGTGTAGGGTCTACTCTCTGCCTTAGTAGCAGATTTAACTGAGCACCACTGATGAGAAAGCGAGACGTGACAACGCCTCTTACTAGACCTCTGCGTTCTAATGTCGTCCACTCAAGTCTCTCGTCTAAGCTTAAGGACAGCACTTCTCAATTACTGCAACAGTCTTCTTAACCAAAGCCTTTTCTCTTAGAATATATCATTTATGCTATCCATCTTAAGTCGAGCTAGAACTGAAATTCTTTAGATCTCCCCTGTTTCAAAATACGGTGTCTTTCTCACATCACTTCGAGCAGTCGTAACCACACGGAGCAATACGTGCAACGAGTATCTGCCACTGGCAGGATTATAACTTCCGATCAACTAATCACCGAAGCACGCACACTACGGCAGTCGCCAAATCTGCAACCAGCTACTTAGGCCAGCGCTGCAATTACCAAACGCCGCAAGTTAGTAAGATCTAGTATGACATTGCACTTTGCAGAGCACGGATAGATGGCGCGCCGCACCCGTGGCTTAGAACTCAACAGTAAGGTGGAATGAAATCCTCTTATGGACGCAGAACAATTGATTTAAAATAGAGCTGAGAAGTCGAGATTTTGGTTGTCGCTCGGCGTTTTGTGACGCGAACACGACTTTAGCTTTCGGGCGTACAATCTAGAGTAGCTAAACAGATTGTGCCTATGAGTAATAAAAGATACCTTGCATCAGTTGCTTCCACTGTGCTTGACGAACAGTAGTCAATATATGCGCTGCGCAGGAATTGTCAAAAATATTAAGTCTACGAGTGTTAATTAAAGTCGTGTCTATTAGGAATGGATAATACAGGGTGCTTTAAGAGTCCTCTCTTATTTTCAAGCTCGTATAAAATCGTTGACATTTTTAATCATCTTTTTTTGCTGCAAAGCTGACATATGATGGGTTTCGGTTACTTTTATTTATTATTTCCATATGTTTTTGAGTAAATTTTTAGAACAAACTATAGAATAGGCATTTTACTTAGACTCGTGTTAAAATTGAAACCGTGCGATTGTGTAAGTTTTATTAAAAATAAAATGCCTGAAAAGTTTCATTAAACATTGTGTGCATGATGAATTTTTACGTGAAGAATAAAAACACGCTTTTCTTCGAAATGTATGTCGGGAACATATTGGCGCATCGTGATTAATAACAATTAACAATTATTAAAAATTTTAAAAGCTTCATGTAAAATCGCCAATTTAGCGAATGCACTTTAATGCATTCTCCTCTGTTCACTAATAATTGTCGTGCTGCTAACGTACATCTTGGCTTTAAAATAACCTTATGGGTAGAAGATAAAAGCCAATAAATTATAGGATGTGGAGGTAACGAACATATCTGTAATAAGGGATTACGCGCCCGGGAAAAGCTTCCTTCAATGGCTGTGTGACAGCGAGCACTTGTTAAAACAGGCGTCATTGTCGCCAATATTGTCCAGTTACGGCCAATAAAAATCTACATTAATTTTATAAAAATAATAATTCTTCACTATCTCATGAAAAAAGAACTCAGTGGTTACTTAGGACGGACGCCCTCATTATGCTGTTATCTTTAACAAACGTGAGTATTGTTCGGTAACCATGTGAAAATCTCCCTTTTTCTTAAATATACGTGAAAGCTCCGTTATAAAACATCCAGTTTCATTAACAAACCACATGTGTGTTGTAGAGGCTAAGGTAAGCCGTTGAGCATTATTGCAATTTTAATTGAAACAAGACTATTAGAAAAAGCATACTACTACTACTAGAAAAAGCATATATCCAATTGGATGGTAGTGACATTTTTTAAGGGTTTTCTTCACATGCGACAGACATTCACGTTGCTTTATGGTACTCAAGTTGTAGTAAATAGCTCAGGTAGTAATATTATTCGATAGATTAAGGGCTATAACGAAATTTACGCTACAAAGATCTACGCGGCTTCATGCAAGTTAACGGTAGGGCTGAAGGCCTCGTCGCCCACTGAGCATATGCCTGTGGCCAGTGAGGCGTGCGTTTTGTGGCTTCAGGCTTAGATCGGCAGTTCAGCTCCAAACAGCTCAAGCCCCAAGGTTTGATATATATATATATATATATATATATATATATATATA
>MNPL01001445.1:0-56858 GCA_002081605.1 Tropilaelaps mercedesae
CATATATATATATATATATATATATATATATATATATATGCATATACACGTACCCAGTACGCCTTTGTCAGTTTCTGCGACATAACAGGAGGTGCTCCCTAATTGAACCATGGTAACGATAGAATACTTTAATTATGATTGTTACTGACGTTATTGTCATGTTTGTTAATGATAGAATAAGAAGTACTTGGCGCAACACGGTAGTAAGTCGCACGATGCACGACGTGGCGACCACCGCATGCCATAGCGCCGCCTATGATAGGGTACCGTGGGAGGATAAGCGTCATCATACCATGGATAACGAAAAGGTGAAAGGATGCGTTAAGGGTTTACCCGTTCAGACTCTTAGTAAATACGTGATTTGACAGGGAGCAACTTGGCAGGGCACTGCTGTAACAGTCAGGGACCAAAACCGCAGCTAAGAGAGAGGAGGAAAGAGCCCTCTGCGTTCTTCTGGAGTGGTGCCAATAAACGCTATTGCGCTCTGCTCCTATTCCTGCTGCTAGACGACGTAGAGACCCGTCAATCGTTGTAGCTCCCGGCAGGAACTGACCGGGCTATATACATAAAGCTTCCATCGCAGTTTGGCTTTCTACGTCGACTCAGCCCAAGTCGACGCACACTCGTAGTGCAGATTGGGAGCCCTTGGGTGTTTCTATTACTACGACCCCTTTCTTTGACGTTGGGTTGACGCCGTTATCGACACCATAGGCAGCGAAATAACAACGAAAAAAGCTTGAGATCGACCTACGCAAACGGCACCCCGGCACGCAGCCCACGAATCTAGCGCCCGAAACGCATGGGTAAACGCCGCGAATACGTGAAAGAATGGCAAGTACCGGATCATCTCTCACCATTTTGGCTTTTCGTTTTAAGCGAGGGAGGTTTCTGTTTTAAGGTAAGGGTGGAGGTAGACCATTTGGTCATGCAGGACTCTTTGAGGCCTGTCTAGGGTCCATGTAAAAACCGTTGTGCTGAACAAATTTTTTAGATCTTGCAAAATCAGGCATTTCGCAGCGTTCTAGCATTTAATCGAGTAAGTGCGGAGCAGGGAAATATTCAACCAGCTAGGATGTTTTTTAAGTATTCTCATTTTGTTCTCAGTCACTATTGCAACGTAAGCGCTAGAATAGATTTTTAATCTATAATTAACGTGCTACGAATAGTTGTTGAGGTACATTATGCTAGACATTGGTAATCTTAGATTCTGTATCTACTAGATCTGAAAGACATTATTCCCAGTTACTTGATTTTTCTTGTTTATAATCCCTCTTCTGTTTTCAATAGATAGCTATTTTCTCCGCATAAACAAATTAAGACAGAAATGTTTATTAACAGTATAATATCGGAATATTGGAATTTGGTTGTAAATGTACTGTACAAGGATATATAGTCCAAATTAGAATGAAATGGAAGCGCGTTCTTGTTTTATCTAGTTTTACTTAGGTGGCAAAAACGTTTTTAGCTTAGCGTATAGCAAGTCCTCTCTTCAAAAACAGGTTAGTTTTGCTACTGCTTATCATATCCTCTATCGCACCTAGGGCGTGCTTTTCCTGGGACCTTGACAGAGAAGAAAGCTCCAGCCTCCAAAACTTGGAGGAAGCCGGTTGCCTGTTCAAATATTTTTCTTTATTCTGAAGATAACGTGTCACCTCGTATGAGACATAATATTTTATATACACTTGTTTCCACATTGTTTTGACATTGATCCTAAGAATATAATTAGTGGATTGACAAAAATATTTACTGAACATTCCTTTTAAATATTTACTGGATCGTTCCTACTCAGTTATTTTTGGATTTACCTTTATATAGCCATTAAGATAGTCATACTCAGTTAAAATATAAACAAGAATAGTGAGTTAAAATATTTTTATTGAATATTACCACACACTCATATGAACATTCATAAGTTCTGTTAAAGCAAAGAGAGCAAAAGTATAGTAAGTAATAAAAGGGCAATAGCAGCAGAAAAAGGACGTACAAGTTGAAAAGCTCACATTTTTTAAATTTCCGATGTGAGAGGCATTTCGTGAGTCGGACATACGTTTGCATCAATGTCCAAGGTATTTATAAATTTTGGTTGAAATGAGGTTTCTTAATAACCACAATTGGCCATCGTATATGGCTTACGGTATTTCTTATTCCAAACTTATATCAAATTTGTCAAAATTGTTATTTTTCCACGTACTTATTGAATATTTATACCGCACCTTAGTGTATGTTTTGGTGGACATTGTTACTCTAAAACTTGATACAAAAATTTGGAGTGAAGACGAGAGAGAAAGTAGTTTTTAAAATCATTAACAAATTTTAATCTAAATTATGACGCGGTTTCAATGGTGACAGCTAAATGGCCAATGTTTAAGCTTATATGATTCCACACTAACTTTAAGTGTCTAGCAATTTTATTTCTAGTGATTTTTCTCACCAAGCTGTATAATAGGTAATAACGAACCTCCATTACGACATCAAGATGGGATTAGGTGAGGCAAACTCGTTGTCTCAAAAAACAAATATTGCACGTATGATTTAGTTCAAATATTGATACCTAATATAGGTTTATTGAAGTTGACCTAAAACATCCTAATTGTAAACGCTCTGTTATCTACTGAACCACATAAATTGGAGAAAGATAATACCATATACAATAATCGTACTCGGTTTACCAAGTTCCCGGTATGCTTTTGTCATGACTATTTTGCAAATTAGTTTCCACTACTAATCGGACCCGTCAAAATTTACCTATTTTGGAAATTGTTCTGTTATATAGGACTCTCTAACGCTGCAATTGTTATCACTTCCATCGTAACATCAGGTTACAGCTAACACCGACCGCTTAACTGGCTGGTATCGATGCAATATGGCCACGGTAGCCTCACATTCTTCACAAAAGCTACTCTGTAATTGAACAAAGGTTTTTCCATAAGCGTTGCAAGCTTCACTTCCATTGCTAGAGCAGGCAGAATAGTACTAGCACTTCAATCTTTCGCTTCGCGTTTCGCCTGGATGGGCAACAGCGACTGGCACCCGATATTAGCGCAGCTGCTCTTCAACTAGATGCTTTTATCTAGACGCTGTATTCGGCCAAGTAAGCTCGCAGTTATGCTGGCTTAGATTGTGATGAAGGCTATTTGAGAGCTGTGTGTTGAAGTTCTTTCCAGATATCACTCACAGTAGCCTCAACGCGTCGCCAGTAGCATTTACTTCATTATTGGGCTTAACCATAACAGATAAATGCACTGGTTACATGTTGGAGTGCTTCTACTATAAGACTTGATTCATTTTTTGATGGCAATTTAATAATATCTCGTACTGAAAATCTACCATTTAACAATCACCGTTAGGTTTGCATGTCTAACTGACGCTTTAGAATTCCATCGTACTATAACTAGTGTGAAGCCAGTTGTGTCTGTATATCGCTGTTTTAGTTGCCTGACTTCTGCAAATTCTAAGGTTCTCAAGCGATAATTGGTGATGTTTGTTCTGCCCCAGTCAACTCGGAAAATTGAAAAATCGAAGCACCCAACCACTTTAAATGTATTGATAGCACGGCGTTAGTAGTGTCTCCAAAACGTTAAAACGAGGAACGACAAAACAGAAAAGGAGATACAGCAGAACAGTAGGTACGTGTATACCTTGCAAGACCAATGAAAATAAGTATTCGCCTAAATGAGCTAGGAGAGCCCTTCAAAAATAATATTTTTCCTTTATGACTCACTTCGAGAAGAAAGTTGGACTAAATTGCTGTTTATGCAGGCGGTTGCCTTTCGAATTGCGCACCAACAGGCACTCAGAAAACACTGTCATAACATTACTAAAATTCAAGGGACGCGATTCCACAGCTAACGTGAAACTTGACATAAGATAGAAATCGGAAATTAAAGTCGCACTCTTCGTTCTTAAGCTCTGCCTATTTGGCGTTATTACTCTTTTTCCTGGAGTATGGGTTGCAGCAGACCCGCGGTACAGTTGTGTTTCGTTACATTCCTCAACACATTTAATATGTTTTCTTACACTCCAGTGATTAAGGAAGAACCAACAGAAGCATCCCTGTTCACTGCCTAGATTTATTTAACTGCCTCATCCTTATTAGGGTCGAATGGTCTGTGTATTTTTGGAATTCGGTTCACATATGGTAATAGTTAGTTTAAGCGGTTCCAAACGGCACAATCTGTAACATTAAGGTCTACCGTTCAAATCCGCGTTGTCAATCTGATTAGAGTTTAACACCACTTTATCGAAAATGCACAGCTCAATGCAAATTGTTCAAAATCACGTGTACTTTTAGCTATAGGTGTCGGAACGGCTTCGTGCTCACGACAATCGATGTTGTCCGTTCCCTACTGTTGCCGATGGCCTTTATCAAGGATTGGCTCACGCTTGTGTGGTTAACTTATGTGGGTGAATGGTTAACACGCTTACCCTCTTCTTTCATGTGTTGTATTTGTTTCATTAATATTCTCGTTTGCGACGAGGGTATTACAGATATGCGTCGGGCATGCAGGTAGAATGCTAGGTAGAATGAATGAAGGAAAAACATACAATACTGTTTTGGATTGTATCCGATTGCCCATTCAACCTAAGACTGACAAACTTGTATACTTCTGAACATTGCCATACGTCTGCTATAATGTTTGATGACGCAGGCGGCTAAAACGACGGTTGAAACAGGAACTACAGCTGTAAAACCATCATGTGGTTGCGCCCACTTAACAAGAAATCCATTGGGTTGCTCTATGGAAATATTAGCAGCTCTCAGCGGAGGGCTAAAGAGTTACAACGGATGCTGGTTGTAATACTATGTGTTCTGGGGCGCGTCTGGTCGGATGCGGATCGGATTATCGAGCAATTCAATATCGTCGTTGACAAACTCGCATCCGACCCACAGCGAGCTACCGTATATAAGGTAATGGTAAGCTTTCCGTTCGTGGTCTATTTAGCACACTTTTCTGATAAATATATTACGGTGAACTTTGCAATTAGGCAGGCATCGGCTGCATTTGAACATGAATTACGTTACAAAAGGAAAATAGTTATTCATAAATGATTTGGTTACAAATTAGATTAGCTTCCCGGCGGCTGCTTGCTTATTACGTGCTGTGAGTGTAATAGAATAGGTGTAATTTTTCTAGTACTCTCTCTGTACCGAAAATTTGTAAGGGACACATAAACTGACTTCCCAACGAAGTCCCACGAACTCCTTTTATTATTATTACGCTGTACTTTTTACCAAACAGAAGTAATTAGTAATGTTTGTGATTGATCGATCGAGAAGATGTCGATCGCCAAAGCGATGATCGCGACGTTGTCTCGCAGGAATCAGCCTGGTGACTGAGAAGATAGCGTTATTTCAGTCTGAGTTATGTTGTTTATCATATAGGTAGGTACCGGGAGTGTTTATGAAATGAATGCTAGCGTATATGGCTAGTCAAAAGGATTCAGCCTTTACAAATAATCCAATAAAGTTCATTAAGGAAAATAGCCCCAACAATTTTTACATCCGAATATACATGAGTTCTATTTTATTGGACGGCAGAATGCCTATATAGACGAGACTCCGTACGCTGATAAGTTAAACAGAGTCTAATAATAATAAGGATATAAAGTCTTTGCAAGGGCTCTTGGGAGACGTAGATATTTTGAAGATAATTATGCAGTAGGCGTAGTCTGAATATTCGGAATAATGTTGACTCGAGGTCCAAAAGAGCTGCTGCTTAAATTGTTCATATGAGGCCTAGGGAATTAACAATTTCTTCTAAATATTTTCAAAGGACTGTCGATAACCGAGAGTGTACGGTATTATTTTGTCATTTTATTTGTTATATACTGCACAACGACCCTCTGTTGTATATCTTATACAGCGACCCTTTACGTACCTCGGAGTCGGAAACAAATAGTCACATTTGTGCATAAGCAATGTTTCGAAAGCAGTCGCATATACATTCTTTTTCTTGATCTCACATTTCTAATATTGTTACTCAAGTGTGCTCTAGATTGATTTTTGAATTGTCTGGTTATAACGGCATTTCTATAAAAGAGAGTTAAGTTACGAACTTCAACAGTAACAATGGATTTACCTTTCTGTAATGGAATCGAAACTTACTGGTTTAGCCTAATGTTGCGGTTTATTCTCTGTGAAGCTGATATATGCTACAGGCCGGCAAATGACCACTTCAAAACAATCAATTTTTGACATCAAGAATTTCCTTTTGTATTATGAATTAGAAGGAGGTTAATTTTAATACGTCACTCAAAGCCAAGACGCAAGATTCAGCTCTGGATGTCATATGGGAACGTGTCGCTTGCACGTCTCAGGCCAGTGAGCAGTATAGTACAAGATTTTGCTGTGACATGACGCAAATCTGTTTCATGTTTTACACGTTTTTTTTATATGTTTGTTAACTTCAAAGTTGTACCACTAAATGATAAAAGTTCTTTTTGTTCAACGCAGGAAACGCATTGATGGGGCGATAGTTTGAAGCATTGTTAATTAGTATTTCTTTGAGAATAGGTATCAATTGGTGTTGTCTTCAAGCTAAATGCACAGTTCTCAAACTAAATCTAAAACAGAGGGCGAATGCTGAAATAGGTCATCATATGTCAGCCTACTAGCGGTGATGCGTAAGGTCATTTTGGGGCTGAACAACACCGTTAGAACATGTAAATATGTAAAAACTATTTTTTCACATGAATATCACAAAAAATCACATCTCCATAATGTAGGCCAAGGATTCAGAATGGCAGTTATTGATTCAATAAAAAGTCAATGATATATGTAGTCTATATAAGGCTCAATCTATGTAAATCTATTAAAATCTCAACAATCTATGTAAAGCGCATCTATGTAATCCAAGCAGAGAGAAACCCCAATAACTTATTAAAATAATGGTAAAATAATCACATAGCATTATACTGATTCCAACTCCATCCGGAGAAGCAACAGCGATAAACCTCCTGGCTCCTTAACGTTGTTTTTCGTTCAAAACGAACGTCCTTTTGAGTAACGACTAAAACCATGATCGCCTACTCCATTAATAATAATTATCTGTAGCCTCCATAATGCGGTCTTCTTTAAGATTCTACTCGATTAAATCTTTGCACAGAATTTAGAGTGAGGTCATGTTATCAACGTCTACACCGCGAGTGAATCTAAATGCATGTTTTATTTTCATGTAATTAAGACGTGTGCTTGTAACCATAAGGCATTGCAGTATATACATGCGCCCAAAGCAAGTTGGCATGATCCAATCCAATATATTTGTCTCCAGATCTTTTTCTGATAAATCAATATTTAGGTGCAGGTGTGAAAGGTCCGTATCGGTAAAAGTCGAAACTGGGTTCCGCTTATCACACTCCCGACTTGAGAAATCACAAATGACCAAAACGCATTTATCAAAAATCAGTGTGATAAGCCAAAAAATGCACCAAAATCTCGGGGCCAAGGCTGAATAGCAGTATATTTAGGTGTGATGACCCGATATCACCATAGTGTCAACACTAAGAAAGCATTAAAAAGACATGTGTGTTCTCAAATATTGATACCTAGTTTAAACTTTTGGTAGCCACTATACCTGTGTATGTTTGGCACTGATGATAGATGGAAAGCTTGTGAAAGGTGCTGCCTAGATAACAATCTCACAACGCTTATATTTCGTTAGAACACAGACGTCTGGGAGAAATTCCTATACTGCATAGGGTTCTGAGGATCATTTGTCCGTAAAGTTTTCCTGGAAATATTCTTCAACTAATTTTATTCGGAAGCTTTCATTGTACTGACGGTTAAAGCACGGCTTTCATGCACTTTACATACCATGCAAATATGAAAAGTGAGGTCAGAAAGCTTTTAGGGAACTTTTTAGGCTAAAAAAATAAATTCTATATCAATTTTTCTTTGGTGCACGAGGTAATTCAATGTTTTTTAATGTATCAAGAAAGCTCACTCGTACTTTAAATTATTTTGACATCATCTGTGGATCTAAAAAACACTGCCACTGTGGTGTGTGTCTGTGTGTGGTGTGTGCGCACACGCGCAACTGTAAATTCTATTTCAAATCCTTGGACAGTCGGAAATTACAAAAACGTATTTTGACCGCAGTATAAATGCTTCGCAGATTGCTTCTGGGAGACCTAGCCGCCTGCTGGATGAATTTGTCCGGGACGTTTTTATTTGTTCTCGCAAAATTGTTGTATATAAGCCAGAGAGCGTCCTTTCTGGTCAACGAATACACGTTAACCGAGAATTGGCGCCAAAAAACACATTATCCAGCTGCCTTACTTATCTGATACATGTCCAGACCGGATATTAGTCTATATCTCACTGTAACATGCTGTAACATGAATGCATATGCACTCAACTTCCTGCTACGTGCTTTTCGCAATACTCTACTTCCTACGGTTCATTCTCTTGGTGACACTGCGCCCCTCTACGTGTGAATGTACGTGTATCTGTGTGAATGTATTTGTTATACTTTTTATGCATGCTTAATTTAATCTAAGGTAGTATCAACACAGAACTAGTTTGTGCGGCCGCCCAGCTTCTATAAAGTTTGTTCTCTATCCCACATTCCTATTTAACATCCTCCACTAATCGCCGAAAGAAAGGATTTCCGAAAGAATTTCTGTGGAAATTTCTTCAGGAAATTTTTTTAACAAGGCAGTGCCAAGTACGGTGAGCCCACGTTTACCTTAATAGGATTTCTCTTGTAATAGAGATAAAAGTAAAAAACCTTTTCTCTCACAAATTTACTTATCTATTTAACTATCATACACTTTTTTTACGTTGTGACAGAGAGACATTCATGTTCACTTCACGGCAAATGTAGGCCTCATAACTTGCAAGTCCTACACATTGACTGTAAACGTTGAAACGTTCTCCATGAAAATAATTGCGAACAAACAATGGATGAATAGAAATCAAGAACAGGAAAGGGCTGAATCTCGTAACAAATAGCAAAGTTGTCTTTTAAAATCGCATTACTTTGTAATGACTGCAGTCACGCTTCATCATACACAGACCCATGTGTTAATAAACCATATGACTAGTTTCGATAAGGTTCAAGTGCGTCAAAGAAAAAAAACATTATCGAAAGAGAAGAACCCTATTGCTGTTCATATCTCTATTTAATGCATAAATTTGCGCCGCCTGCTGACAATGTGTCGAACCGGAGGGCTGCAAATGTGGAAACCACACCACAGCAAACTTAAGGATTCGGCGCCTTGGATTGACCTTAATTCGGTAGCAGGGTCAAAATGTTCACTACACTCTGGGTGCATTTTTACGTATTATGTATCTGCTAAAAATTATCCGTGTACAAAAAAGCTAAGCAGGCATGTTGGTATATTTTTTATTATAAATTATTCCTTATTATATACAAAAGTTTAGAAAACTCAAGTGAGAAACTGTACGTGCTATTGACTTAACGATAGCGTAACGTTAAAATTATGCAATTCGTACTAAATTAATGCTCTCAAATGTCCACTTAATAATTTGCTGCTGTTATTCTATTCTACTGCAAATATATTTTAATTCAACAACCTACTGCATTCCAATGAGGCACACAAATATGGTCATAATTCATCAACGTTTTAAGGTCGGTTTTTACAGCAACCGGTGTTGAGTCGATATTTGCATAATGCCAGATTAACCACTGGAATTAACGTTAGCATGTACGTATCATGTGCGGAAATGGCCGATAGGTGCGGATGATGCAACAATGGATTAAACAAACGGTGAAAATATAAAAATCACCAGCGTTATTAAAAAAAAAACTGTTGGTATACGATAGTGCGGTGTAACGTGATAATCATCTAGGCGACCCCCAGGGTAGCCTCACTGACATTCCAATGGCCTTTGATACCTTACAGAGCGTTGTGGCTGCCTCGCGTCCGTGCATCGAGCCGCTGTCCCACCGTGTGGGCGATGATGAGGTGGAACGCCTAATTGAAAGCATTGTCCCAATGGCTGAACGATGTATCGCTGCGTATGGGACGTCGCAGGATATCGACCACAAACGCGCGGTATTCCGGGAATGTTCTAATAAGGAACTGAGCGAGTTCGTACGTCCGCTTAGCACCAAAGGCAAACAGTCATTCCTTGAAGTGAAGATCTGTGTCCGTGATCTTCTCGTACCCAGTTAAACCTCGCTCTAGAAAACATGATTCGCTCCCGAAAAAATGGATGCTATACACAGGTCGTTGGCCATGACTCGGTTTACGCTGTTTAATATATATATATAATATTAGCGTGTACCAATACGATAAGGTATATGCCGTTAATAGATCCTTCATTACAGGATTATTTTATAGCGTATATCCACTGATCCAAATTTAGTTATGTAACTGAAAGCGAACAACACGATTCTTGAAAACGACGAAAAACCACTATTACAATTACTTCTTAGAATATATTCATGTATACAAGACAGCCAAACATCTACGCAAAATCAATTACCAAAACATAGTGCGTTTTACTAAAGGACGACGTTTTGACCGTTAGCCAAAGTTTGTTCTGGCAAGATATTCAAAATAAATTAGTGGAAAGCCACAATCGCTATTGTAATCCTTTGCGTCTGAAAGAAAGAGTAAAGCAGTGAAAATGGGTATGTTCGATGAAACGCATTCTGGTTTTTTCTGCTTTAACATGCATAGCATCGAAGTTACACCGTGTGGACGATACCAACTCTAAAGCACTAACAAAATACATACACATGCACATCCAACAATGTAAGTTCCCGAGGCTATTTATCAAGCTAGCTTCGGCTGTCGCTACAATGGTCGTGAACCAGAGGAACGGTGAAAATGTCGCTTCGCTTATGGAGAAAACGAGAAAGAGAAGCGAAGTTCACGCAAAAAATTGAGCTAGGGTTAGACGGAAAATCCTACAACTCATGCCTCGCTTTTTTACGGGCCGAATTTTCTCAAAGCTAATTGAATTCGTAATACTTATGGTTGCGTAACAAATGTTTTAATGGCAAAACACTAAGCAATTCTCGTAAACCTTAAATAACAAACTTATAATGTTTGGTCTTAGATGTTGTGCTATGAGCATAAATTTGCTCAGTTGCGACTAACTTCCCTCTTATCTTTGTGAGAAATAGATTCATGTAAGTTGATCCACGTGCATGAATCACTCTTATTTTTCTTTTCGTGGTACTCAATTTTAGCTTAGTCATCTTCAGAGCATTTCAAACGGAGCGGAGGAAGGACGAGTCTCTTAGACAAAATTCCTTGAGAGCAGCCTAAACCGAGGAAACTATTGGCTTCTATCCTACCTTCCGTTTTTCGTGTCTGTGTGCCTGCCTGACCGCCTTCCTGTGTACAAACTAGTTTAGACGGGCAAGGGACTCATGGGCTAACTTAGCCTACCTTGCTGAATTTTGTTTCATAAACGAAACAGAAAAACATGACAGAAAAGAAATGAAGCCTACCATCATGGTCCAATCTTCAGACTAAAAACAGACATGCTCTGGTAAAATACCGCGATTTCGTATTCCGCACAAACTCTGGTTGTTCAGTTCCTTATCTAACCATGTTCATCCGTTCATGAATTTCAAGCAAAATCACGTTTTCTCAGGCTCTCCGTCGCGACCTCAACCCCCTCGATTGAGTAGTGAGAGAAAAGATGCTCCAGTTACCTTCGTTAGTGTTCGTTAGTGACGTTAACACTCTACTGTACGCTCATTCTTTTGCACTTGAGCTTGATTGGGCAAGAGCAGTTTCACTTCAGCTGCTATCAAGCAAAATGACCCATCTTGTTGAATTACCTCATGCGGTTTACTGAAATTGTTATTGTTTATTAAAAAATACCACTACATGAATGTTAAAATGACAACATGTACAACTACGCGAAACTACTCAACGCTGACGCAAGCGTAATATATATATATATATGTATATATATAGAACTCAACTTCAATAACTTGTTCTATTTTTATCAGTTGTATTAGTTTGTCAGTGGTTGTTATGAAAATGCTTAAGGCGCAAAAAGCTATAAATATAATATAATTAAGTTCGGCAGTAAGAGTTCAATCTTGTTAGGTAATTCTCCTACATTCAACTATGCTTCGAGCCAATGTAGCTAATGATGTTTTAGGAATTTTCTTTAGAGTATACACGCTTGGTTTACGAGTCCTATTTGTCTAGGTAACCCAATACTATCGAGCGTACTTACGGCATGATTACGGCATAAGGCTGTATTTGCCTTCACGTTTTAAGTTATACGTGGCAGAGCATACGCTTCCATGTCTAAAATAAGCTAGCGGAATTCTAAATGTCCTATCTCGTTATAGAAAAGGTTTCATCTAGCTAATATGCACAATATCGACATACCGTCGAATAGGCTAACCACTTTTTTTTAAGATCAAGGGCTTTTCCAAGCAAAATGTATAATTTAATATAAATGTGTATTAATATCTCCGATGCAAGGTATCACGTTTGGCGCTTGTAGAACTACCGGTGACAATGCTATTAATACGCCACTAAACCTTCTTTTTTCTTAAAACATTTCTAGAAGTACCAGTATCAGTTTGCCTTTGGGCTCGGATTCTTTAAAACTGAGTAACCGTAGAATATAGTGACCGATGTCTTTTGGGGCGAATAATGCGTAAATATAACTTGCTGTCCATAGGATGCGTTGAGCATCCGCAGATTTCGTAGGAGACAATGATCTTTGATGGGAGACATTTTTATCCAGCGGGAAGCTCCGGTCAATAAAGTAGGAGATCTCTATGCTAGACTTTTTGTTTTTGTCCCTGTGTACATCATAACTAAAATATGAGAAGTGCATGCTAACTTGACTTTATAATGGCTGAAGGTTAGATCCAGGCTAACCATGGTTAAAGAAGACGATAATTGTGTACTCAGCGAGTGGGGCTTTGACATAGTGCCTCCTGGCGAGGTTGCCTTTCATTGCATTGTGCTTTACTGCAGAACAAGATGCGCATCATAGTAAAAACTTCAAAAGAGGGCCATAGTTTAGGGCATACGATATGATATGCATGTGGCTTTTTCAAGCCTTAAAAGATCAGAACCTTGGAACTTCGGCTTGTGGCACCATGTATTTTTTATTTATCACAGCTCTTTTTATCATATTAATTTTTAAATTCTTTTAAGTTCAAAATTTTCCTCTGAATTTACGTGAGTCCCATATGCAATCCCGTGACTTCGGTTGCGACGAGAAGGTACTTGATGTCGTGTTGCATATTTTGGGATCGCTAAGGCATTGAACTGCACGCTTATTGATTTGATTTTAATACTTGCATATATCACTGCGGTGTATTGAATATTTGGTCCATGGGATATCTCACATTGGAACGTACTACAGTGTATGCTCTGACACATATCTTTTGAGTTCTATTCTATTTCAGTTGAGTCGTGTAGAGGATCATACCGGACAGCACGCATTCTAAGTAATTCCACTTACCAGTCGGAAGCCCTAAAGGCTAGTTCGAGCTATTTCAAGTTCTAGAGATATATCCGTACAATATAACCATACTAGTCATATTACTTTTTAACCATTTGATATATCGTGAATTTAATTAAGACACCGAGTAGATAGTATTAATTAAGTTGTATTTATTATTGCTTATATACAGAAAGACGCTATCCGCTGGTTTTTAAAACATATCTATCTGATTTCCTCCCTATACGTTTCCATGATTTGTCACCTGACTGTTCTATGCGACAGCTTTCACAACGTACTATGCTACTAATGCTATTTCGCAGTCCAACGGTAGCCCAGTGGTTCGCACAGTGACCAACGAAACCACTATAGGCCTAACCCACGCCTGAACATTGGTGCGGTTGTTATTACTATAAATATAATTAGTAGCGACTTATATTAGCGATTAATAGCGACCCACCGCCTGTTTCTTTTTACCGTTCTGTTCCTTTTTTATTCTGAACTCTCTATATGTATATCAGTGGTGTTTCTTAAATGGTCTACGTGTGCTTATGTGATGTCTTCTTGCGTTGTTAGCTATGATAGCAGCAGCCGAAGTGGTGAAATAGAACGATATTATATCTTCATGACGCGCAGTCGGAGGACTGGACACGAAGCTTGGTAATATTGGCGATGTTTTTCTCCCTCTAGCACTATGCTATATCAAGTCTATATTTTTTCGAGCCATTCGCATTAGAAAATAATGCTATTTGGGTAATGGGGGTTTTAAAGCATAGAATATAAATGTTTAGCTATAATGGTGTAATGTAGTGTTAGGTGACTTTGAAAGAAGGTTTTTAACTACCTGTACATGAGTTTTAAAACTTTTAAACTGTTTTGTTTCATTTGTCAAACATGTCCAACCCGTTTATCTTTGTATAGGCTGCTGTCACTACCGACGCATAGGCCAGTGTCTCTCCTTCTCTTTTTTGCAGCAAATTCCCTCTTTGTCATCTTCTCGGCGGTCTGCATTGCGTCTCCTCTGTCCGTTCAGGTTAGTATGTTTGCTTGCTCTCCTCTCTATTGGCCTGCCGAATCAAAACGATCGATGTCACAAGAATAGTCACAATCAAATGTCGGCACTACCGTCCAAAACGGAACGGAGGACGTCCGAACTGACTTATGGGATCGATCCACTATGGAAAAGCTACGGTAAAGAACAACCGTTGGATAAAACCGTCTTTTACAAAAAAAAAAGTACAGGGCCATATCGCAGTAGCGGGAACAGTACTCTATAAGGTAACTGATCAACTAGAAAAAATGAGAAAGAAATGTGTCCTAAAACGACCTCCGAATCAGATTTTGCCCCAGGAGGCAGCGACGAACGGAGGTAACATGAGATGCCGACAGTTCTTCTCAGAGATCTGATTTTTCTTTTCTTTCTGTTTGTATCTCACGGGTGTCCATGTGGTTTGATCAACCTGGTCTTCGCTAGTCTTTTTCTCTGATAAGCTAAATTGAAACGCTAAAAACGATAGTGAAACGCTAAATTGTAGCATTGGAGCATTATGAAGAAAAAGTATTCTTATTTGACATTAAGGTTTATACACAAGGACGGATAAAAAATATGCGAAGATTCATTACCAGGGCATATATGTTCATTCGACTGTAAAATAGAAGAAAAGTAAACATTCGTTTATTTTAGTCCATTGCACATCGCCTAAAATGTGTACTTTAGGCTTTGTTTTATATCTATGAGCACGGAGCAACAGTAATATCATATTCGACATTTTCGATTAAATATCCGATCTTTTTTGTTTTTTTCGCAAAATTTCAAGCTCAACTTTTCACAAATGAATAGTCTTTGCTTACTGAAGCCTAAGCCTCTTAAAACGAAGGTCATTAGACATCAAAATTTATTGGGCCGAATTTGTATCTATGACCTTCTAATTTTTCTTTAACCAATATAAACGAGATATTACGCCTTGCATAATGTCTTTAAAATAATACAGAACTGATTCTCCCTTTCTCTTTCAATTTTTCACAACTTTATCACTACTAGGCGTTAACTTCTTGGATGTAACTTCATTGTATAGTCGGCTAGCTAGTGTGTCGTTACTATGTATAATCGTCAAGGTTGGTGTATATAGTCGACCTTGCTTATGAATACGAGAAAATCCACTTTCACATTCGTTTTGCTTCCATAATGCTAGCCTAGAATACATAACCTTCAGGTCGTCTATGCTGCAAGTGTAAAGCTAGGGTGGTTTAGCATATTTTTTACAAATGCACTTTGTGTGTGAGCCAAGGGAAGGAAAGTCTTAAGGAGTCTATATCCAAGTAGCTGAGGTTGAAGATAATGGACAAAATGTTGTTGGCATTGCAGGAGTAGAAAGTTTAATGCATTAGAGAGAACTTATATAATGGTAAATTTTGAAATCATATGTCTTAAACACACGTATGCCGATCTTATGTGGATAAGCGCACTTTTTTAATATATTTTTTCTAGGAATACAAGTTGGTCTAAAAATATAAGTTAACAGATATCGTTTCCTCAGGTTTTGTACGTTTGTCTAGACCCTTAGATCAGGGTCGACTCCATATACTGTTCTCGTGGTTAAGCTTTTAGTCCTCACGAATAATTTTTCAAGACGACCTGGTTGCCGCTCTCAACTTCCGGTTTGTAGCGCATTATATAAAAACATACATACTTGGATATGACACACACACGTAATTGCATACACTGCCAGAAATACTAGGTTATATTTATAAAGCCAATGAAGGACGCATAGCTAAAGAAGATCCAAGCGTTTGAGTTAAGGTGCCAGAATGATTTTCGTGTTTTTGAGGACGATAAGAATAGCAGCAGTGGTAATCATCAAGGTCTTCAAGAATTCCTGCGTCCTGAAGGAAAAAAGAAAGCGCTGCGCATCTTGAATTTCGCCGTGCGCGCTCAATCGCGGTTCGGCAAAGTATATTCGAAAAAGTTCCAAGATAGCTTGGAGGCAGACGCCCACTGACAGAATGTAACGCATGATGACCTTCTAACCTTAAGGTATTTCGCAATTTGTTGTCACTATACATGAAAAAATATCGTAAGTTAAACCACCTTAAAGCGAACATGACCGGAACTAACCTGTTTTTAAGTGCCTCTTATGGTACGGTCCATTTTCGTATGTCTGAAATGGAAGTGTTCTTTACGATATAATGAAATATTAATTCTAATGGCGTGTCTAATGTGTCTGACACATAAGAATCATCTTACAGTTGTGGTTTTCATTCGACTCACGGACCTACTAAAGCTAATTATGGTTTTGCTATTGCTGTCTGAACTATTTAACCTTTTTTGTGCTAGCAATGAAAGGAGACAAATTTGTCAAAAAGCTGTACTACTTAATTTAAAGAGAAATGGTATCCAAAATAAGCGAATTTAACGTTTTACGTTTTCTCGACTAAATTTTACAACTGCTTCAACCTATAAAGATAACTATAACTGACATCAACTTCAGATACAATGTTTTCATTTGGTTGTTTATGTTTGAGACGTGTTACAAGAAACTGCTCAATATGTTCACAATATAAGCTTACCATCCTTGCAGCTTGAATTGAGTAAATGTATAGCATTTGGAATTGAATAATTTAGTGTTAAATTGATGTATTATATTCGATGACAATAACAATTTACCATGTTATAAATTAGACCTTTAGGCCTAAATGGTTTACTCGTTTGCTCTGAAGCAAATGGTGGAGCAATAGCTGGATAGCTTTGTCAGTCTTTATAGTGTTTGAAAGCAAAGGTTAGGAACTGAATCACTTACTGTCTAAATTAAAGCAACACAGTCTCTATAGTACAATATATAAACAGAAAACAGCAACCTCAACGCAGTTGGTGAAACTACATCATTCAATTCTGGAGCTTATTAGCCCTGATAAAATGGTTTCAAGCAACACATAGTCTAAAATAATTCAAAGTAGTGATTTCACCGCAAAAATGGGAAATACGAGCATTAGTATGGCTGAGTTGACTACAAAATTAAAGCAAGCAAATTGCATTTGTACTCAAATAAATGACCGATAAATGAATGGTCATTAAATGGTGGTTAGTAGATTGAGTGTAGGTGGCAAAACGTGGTCGTATTTGTTGAAAACTCTCTTGAAGCTTGTTTTAATGCTTCACAGAACGTACACGATCTACTAGAGTTTAGCTTGAAATAAGCCAGACAATGAAATATAACATCAGTCATTTCGGGTTTATTTCTCACGCTAATAGTGCTATAACTAATACCGTGACGGTCGTGCATTAGACGAATACCGCCAAATGGAAAAAGGAGTGGGATACAGATAGCAAACAGAGGAAGTAGGGTCTTCAAGAAAACGAAGAACTGACGTTAGGCAAAGCAAGCGGAGAGCTTCAGAAGTATACCGGGCTAAACGAAAAGAGATAGACAAAAAGAAAAACGAGGAAATCTTTCTCAGCAAGGATATTCGGCAAATAAAACAAAACCCTTAGGATCTAATTGGAAAAATAGCTTGACCCACGTTTCAGGAGGCAACCCATGGTCACTAATTAAGATTTATTTCCTTTATTTCGTTTTATGTGGAAAAATTTTGTATCACCCTTACAAAGAAAAATCAATGTTTTCATATCGTTGGAACCAGGAAAGTTGTTATTTCGCTGATCGTCAACATACATCTGTACCACCCCAAATTCGTTGTGAAATGTTTCAAACGACAAATGATGAATTTTTCTGCTAACATCCAGTCTGAGTTTATGAATTTGTGCTCAAATTTTGTACGCGTGTACAATTTCTATGTTTCGGAAGGGAAACCAGATGAAAGTGCATTGCACGAGACCATTATAAATATCTTTCTAGGCGATTTATAATCAACAAGATGATCGTAAACAGCGCGGTAGTAAGAGCTTTCCTAATTGCGAGCTGCCCTTTTTGTGGCTTGGTTGCTTATAAGGAGATTTTAGTGTTAGTTACATTTTGTTCACTATCTTATCTTTTGTTGTGTAAAAATTTTAAGTTTCGTCGAATAGGTTGAGACCCTGGGAATCAAATTTCTATGATGCGTGAATGGTACGTTATCAGGGAACCACTTGTCTATCGGAGTGCTCTCATGAAGTAGTTTTATATCCTTGCGATAGAGTTAGTCGACACTTTTTCGGATCTGCTGACGTCCAAAACACATTATCTACTCACAATGTATGTCCGGTCTACCATCATCTATTGTTATTAAAATGATTGCATAGTAACTTTACGTCTTATTTGAGGTGTTAACCAAAACGTGCCTATGATAATAACGGATTGCGTACGCTGATTCGTGATAAATTACCTAACCTTCCTATGCTTATGTTGAAGTTATTGTTGTCGATGCATACCAAACTAGTGTAGTAGTTTAATATGGTGCTACGCAACCACTGAGAAAGGCGGTGTTTTACGTGACTGAAATCGGTCAATTAAAGCAGGAGGGTTTGTTTATACATTTATGCGGAAACAATAGTTTAAGTCAACTGGTGGAAAATGTATAGCGCATTACGTATGGTGGACATATCTAGCTATATTATAAAAGAATTTTCGATATCATTCCATAGGTCAACAGCTAGTAGCTATGAACCAAGTAAAAGTTTTTAGTTGTTTTTAAATGAAGAACTTAATGCTGTCCTAGCCCACCTCAGCATTTCTTTGCTTACCAAACTTTGTAAAGTTATGGACGATTATTTGCCTAGGCTGGCAAGGCGAACATTATTCTTTTACGATTAAATGGTTCCAAATAATTTTTTACAATTTTTATATGAATGACGGTGAATATCCGCCTTATGTAAATATCCGCCTAAATCACCGGGACGATAGTACTCGCCTTTCCGACGAGCAGCATCGCGCGCAATTATTTGTCGAATTGAACTTTGCAATGCATTGCCGCACAAATTCAGCTTTTTGCGTTATTCACTGTAGTTTTATTTTATGAAATTATTGAAGAAACTTCTTCGATTGCCTGCTGTCCGACGATGTGCTGTGTGGTAGAGCTGTTACGGTACACGAAATCGCTCTACACCGAATTCGTGCGCTACCGCATCTTCTGTAAAGGAGATGCGGTAGCACACAAAATAGGCTGAGACATTGAACGACTTGTAGATAGAATTTATGTGATATGTGACCGTGAAAGAGATTCTTTATTAGGCCAGAAGAATTACACACCTATTGGCAATCTGGCGGCATTTAAGGCGAAGCCGCATTTTTCTCTAGCGCCGGCTTTCTATCTCGTTCATGGGCGCTTATGTTATAGGAATTTGCTACTTCCTAGTCTGCCATTTCGCCTTCTGAAATGGAGATGTTGATTTACCTAGGCAGATTTCAATGCCACAACTAATATACATCTCCGAGATCTTCACGAAGGAAGGCAAAATTTATTTAGACGTTGCTATATCTTTTTTGCTTCTTTTCAGGAATGCAAACCTGTATACGGAATTCAATTTCCAAGTAATGTTTAAATAACAGTAGTTGAACCTTCTCACATAAATATATTCGGCAGGATTGCGCACTACTCACACGCTAGGCGACACCAAAACACGTTCACCAGTCGGACGAAACAAACACCTATGAAATATGACATTTATGCCCACCAGAATCCCACGGGGAATGTCTTCAGCTGGCGAAATGGACATTTATGATATAATCAAACAGAACATTGGTTTATATTTTCCAATAACAGTGCCTCTTTAACTTTTTAACGGTATGCCATCATTACATGTAAAGAACTATGCAAATTATATTATTGAGAAGTGTTACTAGTCCTATTTTGTAGAAGGGATTTTGTTTATAATTCATTAAGTCTTCTGAATCACATTTAGAAAGAAGCCAAGTGATGGCGCTTCCCAAAAAATATTGTGATGTACGTAGTCCAGGGTAACCTCGAAGTTTAAAAGGTGTTCTATGGACAAACTACAAAAGATAGCATGGATGCGACAGCTGCTACCAAAATCTAGGTGCTGACTCTGAATATTCGTGAAAAAATGTAACATACTGAGTAATGGTGCAAAAGGTATAACAACTTTCCAACAGATAATGGAATTCCGTCAACGATTCTTTTATTTAATGTCGAACGTTAATCAGCTATTGTACAAACCTGCTTCTTTTTTCTTTTGTTGGCTTACTTCAAACTGCGTTAGAGCATGTATTCGTACTTACTACTAAGAGTGATCAAATACTTTGCGCACTGTTATTCCATAAATCAGGGTCTAATCAAAGTCTAGTGAAATATTTCCAAGTGACTCCTTCCGCTCCATCGAGCTCTTCGCCTACCTATGCCGTTCTCGAAGGAGCTCCGTATTGCCTATATTATTAACAATTGAAATAAACTGACAGCGAGAACGCCCAGATAAGTGATAACGTAGCCGTTGAGCACTCCACCAAAAATCATAAAATAAATCTGTCCGCTTACTTTACGCAATATTTTCTGTCGGTAACAGGTTGCTTGACTTGCCGCCTATTAATTTACTCAAAATCATCAGTACGGTAGGAAAAGTTATTATAGTAGTAGTTGATAAACAATTTGCAGAGTTCATTAATTTAAATTACCGTATTATATTCCATAAAATGTCAATGTTGTCCAAATTAAACCATTATAGTCACGTAATTGCAGTGTTTCAATTGTTTATATTTTGTAGGTTGCTGCAACATACATTGTCACAAAATAGTTTAAAAATCAGGCCAGTAAACAATTAGCCAGATTTTCCATAATTCAGTTGGGCAAGATCCTCGAAGAAGATGGTGAAGTTGGGTACTTATAATGTGAACAAGTTACAAACAAATAAACTAAGCATATCAAAAGCAAAGTTTATTACTGTACCATTTTTTAATTGATAATGCACAAATGTCACTGCTGTTTAAAAGGACAATCAATGTATAAAAATTATATTTATTAAGACATGACACCATTGCAGGCAAAATTATTTCTTTCTGGTAGCATAACGTTTGTAACTATATTTGTGTCTGAGGAAAAAATAACGGAAGGTTATCAGCAAAGCGCCTGCGTTGATGCTACTGGTATACTACAAGATATACCTATTTTGTCAGGAGGCTCTGAACTGCTTTATTATTATCTCAAATGGCTATAAGTATACAAAGAGTTAAACGTACAGAAAGCTTGTACTACCGGTGAGATGTAAATGGGCGATCAGCGAATCACCACAGAATGTGCACTACGACAATAAGCATCTTTGCGACCACTCACTTAGCCGTTCAAGACACGGCCGAAACAGTGGTACACTATCCCGCATTGTGTGGAAAATTGTGAATACAGGAGTGGCTGGTCGGTATCACCGGTTGTGCAAACAATCAAGCATAAGGGACCTTTTAGGTCTAATGTGCGTTCAGGCAGCTGAAACGTCACTTTGCTTCAGAGCTTTGTCGACAAGAGTAGGGAAATGTTTATGTCGTATTGAAGCTTCGCTAGTTCACTGTAGAGCGGCCGCAGATGCTTATGCCTAGTACAGCTGATTAACTCGATTCTCATTGAGTGTCGTTCCTGGTCTCTCAAGGTTGCTAGACCTGACACAGACGACTTCTCAAAAGGGAAAGATAATTTTCAAACCTGCTTTTCCGATTTTGGTCACGGGGCGTTGTATGAAAATGCCGTACAAAAAGACCTGACGACGCAGGTGCACGTCTGCAAAAGATTTTTAGAACGTCTACATAGGATGGTTCACTTACATCTCTTACCCAATAAACTTTTTTGCTTGACTTGCTGTCTATAAAATGATTGGGTGTGAAGGTCAGACATTACTGCAAATAATTGCTACTGTATTTTTTTTATAATAAATAGCAAATTTGTTATTTCACGCATTTATTTGAAGTATTAAGTATTATCATCATTATTATTACAAACTATTTTACTTAAAGGACAAAAACACCGTACCAATTATCAGACCATTAGAGTATTCCATGATAACACATGGGCGTGGAAAAGAAGGGTTGTAGCAATGTCCCTAAAAAGTAGTCAAAAGATTAACTGAAATGAAAGTCTAATAGAATTCTTTCTCATAGATAATTCTTGCCCTTCCAAGAAAATGCTTCAATTTGGTTTGAGAGTAAAGCAGATGCCGAAAAAACCAACCAGATGTCCAAGTTTGTTCAAAACAGACAGATAGAAGAACGCGAAAGAACACGAACGCTTTCACTGTACGGACTGATCCATTTGTGTTCAAAACAAACACTGATATTATACGCGTCCAATCGTCACATTGCTGTCAGAAAATAACGCCATCACCACTGCTGCTGTCATCATCACAACTGCTGAATGTATGGACCGGCTTCCCTTGAGAATGGGGACAACCCAGCTTGTCTGTTTACCCTCATACCGCTTCTTCATGATCCTGGACTCAATTCTGAATTTGAAATCATCCAAAGAGTTGTGCGACGCATTTTAAGAGAGATATCCATCTTCAGGTTAGCTCAGTCACTATTATATTGTATCTTGACTAAATGCTTTTTTGTGTTAACGCACCATTTGAAATCGAGATAAATAAAATGTCAATTATGTAAATTCACCATATTTGATGCTACGCGTTATGATGCTTGACAACGCCAAATGTGCAAATGTTTCAAAACTATAGAAGCTTTTCGACACTTCTAGAAAAACTTCGTTGCTTTTACTGTAGACAATTAGACGCAACAGATACCTCCTGCATTCAAAAAATTTTTCATACCCTGGTGCAATCACGAATGTAATTAACATCAAAGCAAAGGTTAAACTGCTTTTGGACACTTAAATGTAAAGCTTATTTGAGCTTTCATTATTTACAGCTTTTAGGCTGCATTCTAATACCTGGTATCAGAGTGGATGTGATTACGTTACCACAATTGGCCGACACTCCTAAGAACCCCCAAAGTGATGTTCGATATGGTGATCAGATAACCTTTCCTATGGGCTCTACAATTTACATTTTTTCAATGCAGTTAATTATAATTTTTCATTGACACAAAAGTTGTTCTCTTTTACTCCAATCTTCCCTGTTGCCGTTCATTACTCAATTGCGCAACATCGAGCGCATATAGTGAATGTCATGCATCACAGGCATAGATGAATCATCCTCGTTGTTTGAACAAAACAACAACTCAGTTTTATAAAATATATTTACGTATATACCTAAGTGTTAAATTTGGATAAATCTACATTCTTGTTGTATCCTCACCCCCTTTTGTATATTTTTCATAGCGACGTGCTCTTATGAAAAAATCCCACGTTTTTAGCGCCCCAATAGCAACCACAGCGTAGCCACACTGCTTCCACTTCTTCATTCAAAATTTTAAATGTCTTTTGCTCTTTTTCTTACGCCTTAGGAAAGTGAAGGATAACAAGATTATAGTCCAACTTAAATTGCAGCGCTTGCCATGCATTTTTATTTGGTTAGATAAGATTGCCACATTCTTGTGCCGATGTTCTTTTACTCATTTTCCATTTAAAAGTGCGAGATTGTATCTGTTGAATTCTGCTTCATACGTGGTTAGCTGTTCTGCGGATCTTCACCCCATCTTAGTGACTGTGTGTCTCAACATAATATGAGCCGGTAACCTATCACGTTGGCGCATTGCATATGATCAAGTGTTGTCATGGAAAGCTCGAGGTAAAACTCGAGGAATGACATTCATACATTGTTGAGATGACACTGTACGATAATAAGTAATTCAAATCGTGACACAAAAAAACTTGACAGAATGTACATATATGTGAAGTGGAAAAGCTGTGAGAATACATTAAATGGCTGAGCCCTTGAAAAACGGCTTTTTTCTCGGACAGCAGTGTAATAGAAAATGTATTAGCAGCAGCATGCCCGGTCAGCGTGAATGAGCCAACGACACTTCAAGACGAAAAAGAACGCTCCAAGAGAATTTTACATCACATCAATCTCCTTAGAGTGACTTTGTGTACTAACTCAAAAATTCTGGTCACTCTATTACTTATCGCTTTTATTTTGTATTTTAGAAAAGTTTTGATAAAGCGGTATGAGGCTGGGATGAACAAGATGTTTGAACAATCCTTGTTGTCATACCTGATCAAAGCGGATGGTAGAAGCTTTGTCAGTTCACCTAATTTACCTAATTTAACACGGAATAGTACTTACAGTCTTGCAACTACTTCACTGTAAAATATATTATTCGTACATGTTTTTACGGAATTACGTCTCCACGTCGAAGTTCGAAAAACGTTAGGCCCTTACGTTGCATGCAAGCTTTTTACATTGATTCTCAATACAATTCGTGTTCAGCCTAACTTAGATGAAGCTCTTTTTGAATGTATCGTTTCTGGTAGAATTTTGGGTGTCAAGGTGCGGTTCTGAAATGGGAAAGCTTTGGCAGAAGAGCAGTGACTACCCTCCTTCTTTCTCCTCATCGTGCCCTCGTTTCTGCTTTACCGCACATACAATGTACTGCGCTTCGTAGGGCGTTTCCGACTGTTGTGATGACGGAGGCGCTGTTAGTCCAGGATTCAAGTGAAGAAATGAAAAGGTTGCAATAGAGAACAAGAAAATTAAGCCTTCAAATTATATATAGAGTGGTAAAAAAAATCTTTATTTCTTTAACTGCTTTCGTTAAATTCTCCTACGGTTGCAGTGCAATGAGCCTTTTCACTACACCATCAGCAGAAGATTGTGATGAATTACACAACCTATGAGTAAATCTAACTGCACAGAGAATTAAACATACGGAGACAGCAGAAAGGATAATATATAATAAAAAAATAAGTCGTTATCACAGCTAAGATGCTGTACTAAACATTAGATGTTTGACATAATTGTTTGACAAAAATATAGCTGGTTGTAAGAGATACGCCAATATTAACCTCTTTATAAAAGTGACTGCATTCAGTAATATCAAGAGGTAGCAGAGAAAGGCTTCATATTAAGACCAAATATATAATAGAATTGCAACCCCTTTATTGTCGGATGATTAACCTACGAACCAGAGCAAGCTTAATATTTCAGAGTTTAAATATCTTAACAAACTACCCAGGGCCAAACAGCGATCGCTGTGATTAACCTGCAGCGGGAGAATGTTTACGGGTGCATGTGGCGTTATAGAATGCGCCGAGCAAGATAGACGGCCACAAAAGTTATGTTGGCCGAAATATCGAACATTTGGAACAGTGGAGGATATTTATGTTTCTAGTATATAGGTTAGCTCTGTACAGAGTCGTATAATGTTCCTATATAAACTATAATGTAATGTTCCTATAATGTAAAAAAACAGTGGCTTATTGCACTGGTAACTTGTCGTGCACAGTTAAACTACTGCTACATATTTTCTTTCATTTATATCTATTGCGGTATGTAAGACGCGCTCGAACTAAAAAAGTATGTGTTATACGTGCGATAATCATTATTCATTGTCTATAAAATGTTTTGCCTAGTACATTCCGTTTTTTTAGTGATTTGATCAACAATCAATCCGATCGATAGAATTCTAAACAAACGTCTTTTGATTGTCCGTCAATATGCACCTCGCTGTGTTGAATAATCTAGATGCATTGTATGCTTGTATCAAGCTTGTCAAATATCTGACCGCAACTAGATGAAGGGACAGAACAATGATATTAATCTCTTGTTTGAGTCTACTTAGTTCGTTAAGAGAAAGAATAAAATTAAAGAGAGTAATAGAACCATCAATAGTGTCACTAAATAAAGTGGACCCAGCTTAATTTGGGTTTACTTAAAACCTCAGATTTTTTACATAAAAACCTCAGATTAAAAGACTTTTTAAGTGGTTCAACAACCTGTAGTTTATGTTACCGCTTTTTACTGAAATATAGTGTCTTTTCCGTTGTACCGGTCTCAAGAAATCTATGTCAGTCCACTTGACCGTTTTGGCAATAGCGCTAATCAAGTTCGTCAAATCCCATGGCTTAGTGGATTCGCATACATCTTGCGAAGTCCGTTTTACAAAGCTGCGCAAATACTCTCAATTATTAGTTGACGTTAAATATTAGCTGAGGGTCAGTCCTAAAAATTTCATAAGTTTGTCTGCTTTGAGCGGGGAAAAGCGTGACATGCGGTTATGATTGCCGTACAGCGTTTTAAACTTTTAGTTGCTTCCAGGTCTTTCTCGCATGTCCTCAGAAACGTAAACTGTAGCTAAAAATGTCTTGATTACAACGCGACATTATTGTGTGATTTTATGAAATTTGATTCGAATTACCGAAAATTTGGTAGAACACAAAGAAATGGGAATATTCTCAGATTCCTTGAAAGTGTACCTGCCGGCGTGGAAAGAGAAACTACAACAGGCTCTCTCGACAGGCATTTTTAGATTAACGGCATCTTGGCAAAAGCGCTTTAGTTGACAAATACCCGATGTATCAGAAAACCAAATGGGCTCGTAAATCAAGGCCGAACGGACTTAACCATAAAGGAGAGTCTCTCATAGTAGTTGGCCTAGTGGTTGCTTCCCTAACTGCTTCTTACGTCTATCAGAGATTCCAAAGCGTGGGACACGCTGCCAGTCCAGGGGAACAAGCGCATATACAATATATTGTGCGAGACACACTTGTTTGCACCTCTCACGCCTGTAACGCAAAGAAAGAACTTTAGTGAGAGAGAAGGTGGCGGAGTCGATGGTAAACCTTAGGGCTGGAGAGCTGCTAGTAGAGACACTGTTTCCGGATGTGTATAGAGGTAATGCGGTGACCGCAATAGAAACGTTGTTGGAAGGAGGAGAAGTTGTACAGCAATTTATGTAGAACTATCGAGGGACAGCATGCTCTGAAGCAGGAATGGCGCGCTCATGCTGTGCGATTATTTGTTAATACACTCTATCTATATATATATATATATGAAAAAAGCAATTTAGACCACATAAATGCATATTGTGTTTCATTAGCTTTAATTTCGTGCGTATCGTACACAAGATGTTATTTTTGTATACCACTTGCTTCGAAATAGTGGAACAGGGAAAATAAGACGAATACGGAAATGAGCGCGGAGAAAATGGCTACGGTGAAAAATCGGTAAAGCTGAATGCGTGAATTAACCTATTCATCAAAACAGCAGCGCTTCATACTTAGCTCAATGTGTATAACACAAACGTCTCTCCAAAACGCTCCTTTAGTGGTCCTATTCCACTACTGGATTTTGGATAGCGTGATAAAAATGTTTACCCATCAAATGGGATCTAGCGGGTCGACGCGATAGATTGACTGCATCATAGGATATACCTTATGTCGCACATAACGTCAGTGCACATACATCCATCGTGAAATGCCCGCAAGAGGAGATGCCATAACTTGCCCAGATCTGTACTGCCTCTCGGTACCTAATCTCCCTGGCCGTCGAGAACACAGACTGAGTCACTAATTCTATTAGGATCCTGTTGGCTGGCATATTGATCTATTCAGGGGGACAGCCACAACGAGCATCAGGTGATAGGGTTGTTAGTAAAAAATTTCTCAGGTGTACCAAAGATTGATCACGTATGGTGGATGCATATGTATGATGTCAGCTATCCATATCTGAGATATCGGCAAAGAAGTTTCCGCAGGATTATTTGTCCAGTATAGAGCAAAAGGCCTTCTTTTCTTGTTATACTAACGTTTAATTTTTATAGCTATAATATCTTACATCTAGTTTGGTTATGTGTTGCGAGGTATACGTTTGATACCCACAGACAAATTAGCTATAAGTGGGAGCCATCAGTCGAGGCGGAATCCTTAAGAAGTTTCCGTTCAGGCATCAAAGCATTACCGTAACGTCGCTTAACACTGGTTGCTCTAAACTTATCCCAGAGATTATACCGTGCTTTGTGTAAACAGCTACAAACCTTCAAATTTCAAGTTATAGACTACTTTCCCGAAAAAATCTACGCTTCATGTTATACTTGCCGCTAATATTGCACAGTGATGACTGCTTCCGACACTCTAGTTCGCTTTGCCAGTTTGTAAGCATTTGAGCAAAATTACATTTGAATAGAACATAAGGGCAAAAAAAACAGTCTATCTGGGATAAGTAAAATTATATTATCTCTAAACTCGCCGAGTATACCCCCGTGATTTTAACCGGTTTATAGTTAATAGTTAATTCGAATTTATGTTGGGCTCGTTTTCTCTTTATATTACTTACTAAATCGTACACCTTGTTAGCCAGGTTAGTAAATTAGTTAGTAAATGCTTCTGCAGGACTTTTGCGAAATAATAACATTACGATCAGCAAAGATCTGTCCATCGGTGAAATACATTGTGGATATCGTGTGAGCATGAGAACTCAAGCTAGGAACAGTTTACAGCATTCTCCTGGCAAACGATTCAACCGATAGTAGGGCACGAGGATGTTGCTAAATAACTGTGTGGAACTTTTAATCCCGGGCAATGTAACGTGAGCGTTCTTTTTGGATAAGGAACGAGAGGCCGGACGAGCGCGGAGCAGAAAAGAAAGATAGTAATAAATAGGATACAAGTAAGGACATACGGGGAAAGATTTTCAAATTACTTTTTATGCCGTGGCTAGTTAGTTCATTGTTGCTATAATACACAATCGCCTCCGTGGGCGAGGGGGTCAACCTATATAGATGCATTTCAAACATTTATCTTGTTTCCCGGCTCGTATGCACTTGCCTGTCAGTGCACTCATGCGGGTTCGTGTCTTCCCTTTGGATACATCTAACTCCTTGCTTTTTCGGCTTCCTGGCTTGCTATCCCGGGACATGATAAGCGTGCTATGCAGGATAACGATCGGAGCAGTGCTACAGGTCAACGGAAAAAGGGTAATGAGAGCAAGTATAGCATATAGTTAATGAATTGTCTTTTTTTGTATAAATATCTACCTGCCTGTACTACGACAACTTAATCCATACGCGACATACAGAAAAACTAACGAGTAACGAAAATCGGCTATTCTAATAAAAAAAGAATAAATGGTATTTGAAATAGAGAATATATTACTACTATTTTTCAAATGTTCGGTGCTTGCAAGCCACGATAACCTTTGATGCGATGGTTTAGATACATGTTTAAACACTGCAAAGCCAAATTCGCATTTCGGTGCTTCACTTTGGTTAAGGTTATTATTCATCCTAATATTTGAGGAGAATTAAGTCACTATAATAGTTATGCTTTCTTCTATCATGTATACCACAATTATTCAAACACGTCCGAGGACAACAGAACTTAAAGCTGAAACTATTTCATAGTATATTTAGGCTCTGAGCAAGGCGAGATTGTATTTTTAGATAAGGCTATTTTCTGTGCGTGTTACGAGATCGAACACCATAAAACCATCAAACACGCTGAGCATCATAGGTGTTCAGCGTGTTCGACTTTATTCGCTCCTATAATATCTTAATGTTTTGATAATTGAAGTTAGCGTCAAATGCTTAATTTTTCATTATTTTCTCACTACTCCCATCATTTTTCCTGAAGGCCCGACTTGATCAACCTCTAGTTTCCTTCTTATTCGTTCTAATTTCGCTTCCAATTAGTTCTAATTGTGTTTTATTCTTCGTGTCATTGTTGTATTTTTTATTTGTGTGTTATTCTTCGAAAACTTGGTTGTGTCGTGTCCAGTTTTGAAAAATCCTCCAGATGTATGGACGAAACAACCTACATGGACCGACAGGTCTTTCTATTGAGTCAATCTTGGTCAAGCTCTAGCAAAACTCCGACTCGATCTTAGGTTATATCTACGGTATGCCTGTGTCACTGTATGAGCTTACGAGTGCACGTCCAAGTGTCATAGTTAAGCAAGAACTGACTACCATAGAGGTGCGGATGGATTCAGTGATGACCGGCTCAGAGTAAGAAACAGTCATTCAGTTCTCCCGTTTAATTTGCAGCTGTCCTCTGGGCTCAGCTAGCAGTCGACAATCCAATGTGCTTCGGCTTGTCTCTCCATCTTTTCTCCCGTGTTTTTTCTTTGGATATAGCTCGCGAGATGGTGACTGAAAGCCGGCTTTCCCGAGCTAAGTCCAAGAGGATTGGTGCCAACCTCACAGGCTCCACTCTAACCACTTCTCGGTTCTGTTTAAATATAAAATACGTACACATATCCAAGTCGACAGAAAGCTATTCGCAAAGCTTTTTCGACCCCTGGCTCATACAGCCAGAAGGTCATATGTTTATGAATTATGACACTCAGCTAGCTACCACTACGCATCCACCCTCGCGTAATCAACTATTACGGAGTTGTTGCTGCACCCCCTGATGTGATCCGTCACCTTTCGTTCCCCCACATTTGCACGAAAAAAAGAACTACACTTTCGGAAACTATTATGGGTTACACGCAGATGGTTGGTGGCTTTCAGTTCGTACGTGAGCAGAATAGGGGCCAAAAGCAGGCGTCAAAAAGCACATCCCCGCTACGATTATCCCGTTTAGCTACCGCTCATAGTTTTTCGTCCTCGCCCGAGTAATCAAAGTGGAACTCATCGGAATAGCAACTAGCGACGTGCTCAAACGACTGTTCTTTCCACCTTTGTTGGATCACATAGAGCCATACAAAAACGTAACCACATTTCTATGGAAGGTAAAATATGATTGGGAAGTAAGCTATGGCGCTTTACAAATCATACGGTCAGAAAGAGTCGATTTTTTTATTATTTTAAACGAAGGCCGTGTGGTACAGAGTGCACAGCGCTAATACATAAACATACAATGAACGGATTGCATGGATAATTAAACGGCAATAATTTTACGATGAAAAACTCTGAATCAACTAATTCTCTTAAATTTAACTGGGGTTATGATTTATCTTGAGGCCAGTGTCACATATTAGCGCAATTTAGTTATATACAATATAAACATTTTACATATTGATTAAGGGCTAATAAATTATAAGCTGTCCGTGTTTATGAAATGGAAATAATGAAATTGACCTTGATTGCTGGCATAAAAAACATGACGGAAAATTAATATTTATACAAGCCAATTCTCCGTAGGTATTTTAGTAGCCCATACCGTTGTCGCAGTTATGTATGGGTTAGGGATGAATCGAAATTCCTGGGTCGAAGGTTTTGTACTCCCATACCTAGAGGATATTCAAATTGGTTGTCCGTCTTTGTAAACGGTTTATATGCGATCCTTTTCTTTCAAGCGATATCCAGAAATTTAGTTATGAATTGTCATCGTTCTAAGAACTCGCAATTACTGTAATTGCTACATGTTCAGCTTTCCGATAAAAAGCTAAGACATTATTAAGAAAAAAAACAAGAATCGAGTAGATATCTTAAATCCGGTTTAAGCTATAATAAACCTAGTAATAGCTCTGTTATACATCGTGAGTGAAATCAGTAAATCTCCTATGTTTTCGCAAATCTTATCGATAAGATCTTCACAAACGACTACGAAGCTATAAAAGTACATATAAGTTACCTGAGGGTGGCATATATGATCATGGGTTCAAATGAAAACTATGTAACGGTCTACTGTCATGAAACATGAACATAAACCCTATACACTAAGCGTTTTACGAATCACCACCACGATAATTGCCTTTAAATTATGCTTCTGTCAGTTAGGCTAATTAAATGTGCAGTCCGCATGCCTGCAACCATTTCGTCTGTACATAGATTTTCTGCCATGCAGGTCGAAGTATGCAACACGATTGTTATACCAAGGGAAGAATATGATAATATATCATATAGGTTTTACAGTGTAATATTTTTTTTAATAGTTTATTTATTAAGGCGTGCGTGACTACTCTCTGCTGTTGTAACCCTTGTTTGATAGATTGATGTGCGGGAACTGGCATTGCTCGCTAAATCGACCTATCGATATTTACGCTTCAGTTGGTTTCGCTGTGTCTAATATAATAATGATAGTGAATGAACCTCAGTAGAAGCTCCTTGGATTTCTTAGGCTGGTAGTTTGTATTCCACCAATAATGGGTTTTAAGGAAAGAGACTGACTTGACTGCAAAAATAAAACCCTAAATGTATTTTATATCCTGAATAATATTATCAACGTTTTTCACCAATAAAAAATAAAGCTTATAGCGTTGTTAGCCCTAGCGTTCATTGCAGTAATGAACAAAGCAAAGCTATATGCGACGTACAATTGGATGTCTTAATGATGTTTTAAATTTATGGTTGTGCTGCGCTAAAAACCCAAAACAATAAAATATTAACTAAGATGTACTTATTCACATCCGTCAGAAAGTATTATAAGACCTTATCTAGGTTAAATATATATGCGTTCAACCCGGAAAAGTAACAAATCGTTTAAGTTTACTTGATATGAATCAAGAGTATGCTTTGTTCCATATCGAGTCAGTCAATCACGGATATTTGCGTAATTAGACCGTAAAGCCGCTAGCCTACACTTACGCTCACAGACTCTTAACAAAGGCAAGCTTTGTTTGTGTTTTTTGCGCTTTTATTGACGTAAGTCTTGAGTGAGGCTCATTTATAAATACAATACCTAAAAGACTGCCATATTTCGAAACATTACTTAAACACTCATGTCATGTTACATTTTTCCTTACACGAGCTCCTTTTTGTGGAGACGAAAGGGTGCACGAGAAACCTCAACCATCCAAAAAGCTATCCATTGTGAAAAAGCGTTAATACTTTTGGAAACAATCATGATACGTTTTGTTTTGTATTCAACGTCTTAAGAATGTTTCTATTTCTAATCTCATGCTTATGCTATTATGACAATGCAAATATTGCAGGCGTAGAAAAAGTGGGCATGTGATGTCTAATTAAATCCTTTGTATTATTTATCGTTTTAAAGTATGTCCTAAAATGTCTAAATTGCAAGTGTAGCGGATTTATTTTTATTTGGAAGCTCGCCAGATCAGATCACAGAAAAGAAAACTTAAAACATTAATAGGCTTTGAGGATTAAACAAATCTGCCAGATGTCTTGACGGTTCCTTATAGTAATCTTCACATCTATAGCCAACAACAACCAACTGAAAAGGAAACATTTCCTTCCCTACCACTGAGACTGCGATTAGAGACCTCCTCTAGCTCACTTAAAGCCGCTATTTATTTGATTAAGTTGTACCAATGGCATCAAATGATACATTTTACTTTGGATTTGCACATGAGGTTTCGGTTGTAGTATAAGGAAGGGCATGTTTGTTGGAAGTTCCGTAATTGAATAATTATAATAATTATCGAAGGCCTTACACGATGCATCCATAAAATCTATTTTGGTTGAGACTTTTTCAATCTTATATTCCGTTTGAAGACTAGCGTACAGCTTTGTTTGGAGTGCGGCCGGTATTTATTGCAACAGTTTTTACAAATATATTTTTTTGTCAATTTTTATAGTAATATCATTTTAACTCTCTATGAAATAAGTCACTCGAGTTTGCTTTAAAATAACACTTAGCAAGTAAATATATGTTACTTCTGCTCAAAAACGTAGGCTTGCTGGATTTATATGCAAACGAAATAACAACGCGCCTCTTATGAATACGTTAAAGTCAATCTACTTGCTTTGATATAAATGGCGGTTGGTTTTAATTTTTTTCCTTGTGAGGCTTACAATAATTCCAGTGAAAGCGTAGATAAAAAATATTGTCGCACCTGGGGTAAACAAAACTCGTACCTGTGTAACTAGGCTAGTACTCATGGCAAAAGTAGCTACCACTCATGAACCTGGTGAGAATTTCTCCTGGCTCCTGACAATAGTCGTCATTCATGTCAAGTTTAGGATAAAATTGAGTTTCCCTAAACAGTGCCTTTTACCGCAATGCATAAGAAGACCGGCGAGTGTATGGCTTTTAGAGAAACTCTCCACATATACTATCATTTATGTGAGTGCTCTTTTAAAATAAATATTAATAATATCTCAGACTCACTTGTCTCTATTCTGAAAATGTGTATTAACATTTATATATGAACACGCCTAACACAAGCTTATTCCAAAGAAAATTAGAATACATCGGCTTTCTCAGAAATAAAAATCACAACTACAATGATTTTATAAATGTTTAATTTGGTGAAATGTTTTAAGGTTGCCCCTCATTCTATACAACTATTAATGCTACTCTTCTAATTTATTAATTATTAGACTATAATGATAAGACCGAGTAAAATATCTCACATTTATTCCTATGCTGTTTTATAAAATTTCCTTACAACATAAATATTACCAATAATTATAATAGACTAATTATATGGCAAATTATATGTGAGTTTCATTTTAATACATTGTGCATTTACAACAGTCTAAGTCAGAGCAGTACGACGATTGACTTTTAAACCTACTGTTGGCAACAGTATTTAGTTCGGAATTGAGTGAAGACCCAACCATCAAGTTCTTATAAGAACATTAAGGAAGAATAAAATACAATAAGATCATTGTTCCCGAGCGACTCTCCTTAAAAAGAATCCAACTTACTTGTATAGCCGATGAGTTTATTCCCTCTCGAAGTTTGCAGTGTACTGATTAGAAAATTACACAGTTCACTAATACAGATTCGAGATCTAATATTACGGAAGTTTAGGTGAACTGATATAGAGCAAAGGTACAATTCTAATACGGCGTCGGCTTTTGCTAGACGTTTCCTTAACCTTCAGTTGTACCAATACGTTCACAGCTAGCCTATTTTTAATTAATTAAGGGACTATGTAAATGCTTCAGTTCCTAGGTATACAGCGGAGTTTCGCTCTGTTTTGGCCATTTCAGATATTATCACCATGTCATCAGTAGCTGACGTTATCTACAAAACCGTGGCTGCTTGTGAGATCTGTCTGCATATCTGCGTTGTAGCAGATAGAATGTGAAGGAACACATCTTAGAAAAGAGGATTTACACATATTACAAGATTAAGGGATGTCGACAAGTAAGGGATGGCGACAGAGAAAACATGATTAGAATTATCCCTACCATTTCTGCAATGTAATAACATCAACCGTCATTGACCCCCTTGACTGTTCACTTTCCAGTTTCTAATAATCCTACAAGAGCTACTATAAGAGCTTGAATTTTAGGGAAGAATCAATGAGGAGAAGGTGTATGAAGTGAATTTGGAGAAAAAGTGCAAACATCGTCTCTGCAAAAATACATGAAGGACAGCTAGGCGATTAAGACGGATAGAAATACACGTTTGCCTTTAAACCTGCATTGAACGGTTCTGAAAAACTTCATTTAAGATGCGGTTCAAGCGAATAAAGCTATTTGTTTCAGCCTGATCAACCGTTTGTTGAGGCTCCTTATTCATGTTAAAAGAATATTTACACACGAGTTTGCTTTCGAAGCACTGCTAAATGTGTCTTTGAATACATGAGGAAATTTCGACTCAATTAGCGCAATAACCTTGAAGGATGATCGCGTTTCGTTGTTAACGTTTATTACAATCTTGGATTATGGAATTGTACATTTGCCTGGAGAGGGTCTACCTTGAGAGAACCAAAAAAGATGTTATGATTTAACTTCGCATCAAGTCACCATCATCATTGCGTTTTACTCCAGCGTGTTGGCCTCTACTGCTTTTAAACATACCCAAATTGTATTTTAAACCAAGGAGAACAAGAGGCGGCTTTGCAAACGAACTAGCAAGGTACATTGATTGGGTGATCAAGCGTGCACCGCTTTTGTATCCTCCGTTACTCCTTATTCTCACTGTAACGCTAGAATGCAGTTCAGCATTGACGTCATTGCAGCTAGACAGTTGTCGTGAGTGTCATGAAATCTTGTAGCAGGTGTTGTTTTCGTATACGCCGTAACATGTCTCTCTTCGCCTCTGATCCGTCTTTTTTCTCAATCAAGTGGCGCCTGATATGTGCCGAAGTACTTCAAATTTAACTCTCTTTGTTGCCTCATTGGAGACGTTACGCTTGTAGTTAAATTCATATTTACAAGGAAACGACTTGCGCGATTAGAGCATGGTGGAAATCATTACTGTAACACAATACAATTTCCACCGCGTAAAGATTGCACAGAAACAGGTATTTGCTCCGAGAAAGTATATGGTAAAAACAAAAATAGTATTGCTGGAGAGATTGTTGTTTTCGCCGGAAACCAGGCAAACTGTGTGAAAGCGAAAGCGACAAAATAAAGGAGAGTGGCGTAAAGCGAGAGAAATAGGTCAGTGTAATGCAAAGGCGTAAAAAAACTGGAAAAGGACATGGTCCCTGTATAGACAAGGAGTGAGCGACATGAGTATCAAAAGTGTGCGCATGGAAAAGTACACGCAACTAACGCTTTTCCGTCTTAAGCCCCACCAAAGCCCAACAGATGGAAAGGGCGAGGGAGGACAGTAAAGTTTGGCACGGCGAATTGAAAGGAAGAAAAACCCCGAAGGGGTAGGATTGCAATATGGACATGAGCGTCGCAAGATACTGCATCAAACGGTGATATCGCGAACAGTTGTTTATCTGCTACGTGTCTGTCCATAACAAAGTGACCGAAAAGAATAACTAACCTTTGAGTAATCCTGTAGTGCATAACGACAATAACAAGTGAGAGTGTGTTACAACGTTACTATAATGACTTTTCAAGGTCGCCGTACTTCATGGATTTAATAAAAGGTATTGTTGGAAGGGTTTAATATTCAGTTATCCCTTAAGATTGGATACTCCGATTGTATCGCAGAGACTCGAATAGGTCTGTAAAATCTAGAGCCCTTTGTCCGTATAAAGGATATCATAGAACACTGGATTAGGAAATGCAAAATGAAAGTGCGTAGGAAATGTAATAAAATAAACGTTCCATAATCCGTTACTGCCAATCCTACTAATCTAGAAGGTTATCTGACTTCTTCTTCTGAGACGCATTAATATTGTAGCTTTCTCTGTATTGATGCTGCGTTGACATCACTGTTCACAATTATATTCACAATACACGGCTGGGGAACAACAATAACCACGTGGATCAGGCGAATATATGCTAACAATGTGCTTATATTCCGCAGAAATGCGTGCCACAAAGATCATAACGTTTACGTAAAAATTTTTAAAAGTATATATAAGATAGGATATTATCTACCTATAGAAATACTTATAGCATAGAATTAGTGCTTAGTAGAAATGAAGGATTTATGATTCTTTTTGAAGTGTTAATCAAATACTATGTATATATACGTTTGTTTTGTTTCGGGTACCATCTAATCCTCTATTTGTACATGAAATATTTCCTGCAACTTCATGTCATGTGCATATAAAGGTGAGTATATATAGTCTACAGTAAAGTATAATTCAAACGACATGAATAGTAACGACACTACGCCGATTCGGCTTGAAAATACAAATCAGTTTTGTCATAAAGTATATGTTTACTGTACTGAAGGCAGTATTAAGAACATAAAAGTCCTTATTAGTACGCGCATTGGTACGCAAAGTCAGTACACAATACAAGTAAAGGCGCAGGTACGCGCACCTCACGTAGGTCATATAATAAATTTTTTAAATTCCAACGAACTGTTTGCCTTTGCGAGTTGTCAATAAGATCATTGTGACGGACCTATGGCTCCCTGAAAGATATAATGAGGCTTCACCGCTTAAACCTACAAGCTCAACTCTCGGATAAGAACAAGTTTGATTACGAGTATTCCCCTAAAATTAAGATATGAAGGGACACCGAATGATTCACTGTAACGCTAATACTTTACCTTAGAGACCGACTGTTTCTTTAATATAGAATGAAGAAATTTAGAACCTTGCTTTACGTTCACATCAGGATCTATTTGATAACCTCACAAAGTTACCTTGTATTTTTATTTTGCCCCGTTTGCCCCATAAATCTAATTACTTGGACAACTTGCTGTGCGAAGTAGTCAACTTTAACGTGAAATACCGAAGTTTGTAACGTTAATAATAGTTAGACTTTAACTAAGGACTTAACCATAGCTCTACGTGCTCATAATACGTTTGTAGTATAAACAATCACTAGACCTAAACAAAAGGTAGCATATTACAAGCTAAAATATTTGGTTCGGCTTACCAACAAGAATCTTATTTATTTATCTGAATTTTGCGTAAAGACAAACGGTATTCTGTTGTGTTTGAATCAGCAGCAATATACGTCGTGTCCTAACAGGGTGCAGTTATACAACGTAGTTAAATCAAGATTTGACTCAATGGTAGACATTCGAAGGGAGACCTTGAAGGTTGCTCCGGTCGCGTGCTCTGCTTGCGACTACTTGGAACCTGGACGAATCGTATCCTACAAAAGCCCGAAGTCCCTTTGGAATCGAAGCCATTGCCATAGCAACTCTGAGGACAACAACAACTACCTCAACCACTCATCCGTACACATACATGCTGTTTGCTTCTTCGCCTGTGCCACTAACCCGAATGGTTTGAACGGTTGCCACCAAAAACAATGCAAGGGCACCCTTATGAAGCACGCATGCACATCTTACTTTGTACAACGTATTTTCTGAGTTTGCGTACCCTGGTCTGTATCCTGCCGTACTCAGTGTGCTTTTTTGAGCTTTGCGAACCAGCTTATATGGTCCGCAAAGCACAGAATCCTAGGGTTTTGCTACTCCACCCAAGTTGGAAACTTACTCAAAGAAAATTTGCTGTCGAAATATAAATAGAATGCAAATCGAAGTTCAAAAATCGCAGTCGCCGGCTTATTCAGCTCAAATATGCAAATATGAAAGCTTTCTGTTTTAAGGCTAATATAACGAACTTGAGTCTAGAATCATAGGCATTACTCTTCTCTTCCAGTACAGAATAGTTTAGCCTGGCATTTGCCTGATGGACTAGCACCATAGAAATACGTATACCTCGGTTTTGACTCTTTTTTATTACTCAAAGCATTTTTGAAAGCTAAATCGAGTGAGCCCACTATGGTTATAGGTCATTACTTAGCACGCTCATTACGGAAGACGTAATATCTATTTATACATGCGTTCTAAATTATGTTGGGGATTATACTTTTTTATATAGGAAATTATATTATGCTATGCTTATCCCAAAATTAGTGCAGTTAGTACTGAATATGTTTGGGGTACTTCTGGAAATGTGTAAAGTTAGAATTTGTGCAGCAGTGCAAAAACAACATAAATAAATAGTTTGTAAACTAAAATTCTGTCTGTCGAGACGCACAGATGATTTCGTTGAAACAGATATCCAGATATTGGTATTGCAAGGAGACATTCTGAATGAAAACGCTTCTTTCACTTTTGCCATAAACTTTTGGTCTCTTTCATATACAATGAAGCTGCAAAATACACCGATATGCGTGTTAATCAATAATATTCATATTCACTTGAATAGTTTCATTTTTATTATATGAATATTTACAATCGTTGCATAGAAATTTCCGGAATGTCAGAAACAAACGGCTGTATTCCTTGAAAACTTCTTCCAATTCAATTCCTTCTAATTTCAAATTAACCGAGACGACGCTGTCTTAAAGTTCGGTGAGACTTCTTTGCTGCTAAAAGGCAAAAAAGGAATTTAAATATAAAATTAGCTCATTTTTTCTTCAGAAAATGGAAACAGAGTGAAATTAATTTTTCTGATAGACAATGTGTCCCCAAGAAACGTCATCTGATAGTGGACACTACGGAAGCGAAGGCCAATTAAACACCTCTATGTATTTTTTTTAAATATTTTCGGTTTTTCTTTTTACGACACTTTTGCGTCTCATGATCAGTATTGAATGGACATGCGGCTCCCTTTGTTTGTCCACGTCTGTGGAAAAATCCGGTAGAATCGATCAAAATATCAGAAAAGCCTACGCGTACTAGTATTTTTTATCTGCTAGTATCTCTTATGTGTCGCCCTCCCTTTCCTCCCCTTGTGAAAATTGAGTGAACTTTACTAAACCTTTACCTAGTTCTTAGCTGACTCCTGTAGAGGGAAGAAACAAAAACGGGGTTTCTGAAATGGCAATCAGCCACAACTGAATCAGCCACATTGGTGGCTTTTTTCTAACAGGGTGACAGCACCTCAGAGTCATTTTGCAAACATTCATGTAGTATTCTGCTTTTCACACCTCGTATTATCTTCTGATTTTGCTAGCATTTTGTGTCTCCTTATTATTCCAACGTACGCAAGGTAGATGTCTTTAGTTGTTTTTAGAGCTGGCCATTAGCTAACAGGGTCGAACCTGTGCATCCTATTATTTCCTGCGGTCGCCATCGTGCTCGAGAACCAAAGTGGATCCTGAGTGGACACTGTAGGCGTGGCAAAAAGGGCTGAGCATTCGTTGAATTTAAATTTTTTGTATCTTTCCTGGCACTATATTTTCAGCGGTGTACCCAATTGGTTAGATACGTATGCGTAGGTATATGAATATCGTTCAGGTCATCAAAAACAATTATGTTACATTTGTATTAGCAACGATGAAATTCTGGTACTATGTTCGAGCTAGGTTGTTACTTTACCCATGCCAGTTCTGAAATTTGTATTTCAAAAAATACTAATTATGATAATCGTCTTGAACGATACGTTCTCAAACCCGTCGATTTCACTCACAAATGAACGAAAGAGTATGTGCGCAACCGCAGAGTAGCAACTGTGGGATACATTTCTAATCTACTTAAAAAGCAGCAAAACACCTTGTATTACGTTCAGAAGCGCAAGGCTGTTTTCCAGGAGGCCAAAAGAAGCAAATAGTAAGATAAAACCAGACTCTATATTTCTCGCTTTTTAAAAAACAAATGATCCATTTTTGCGGATATCAGAACCTTCAGTAGAGGCTACTGCTCTAATGTCTTTCCGATTTGTTTTTCGACATGCAACTATTCATCCGGGACAAATATACGATAACCACATAACCGCGCAAAGTCAAATGATGATGTGAAACCAAACGATTCCAAATGTTGTAGGAATTTCTTCTAGAGATCGATACTACCGATTTTTTTATGTGGGCCCGTTAGGATATATTTACTACTACTTAGGATAGACTAAACGATTTTGAATGTCCTATACAGATAAAAAGATCTGTAGCTTCGTGATAACCCCCAAGTGAATTAAACCTCTTCTAGGTCAGTATAGTAATTCTCGCTATGATCTTATGAGCCTTGCCTGTGGAGTATTACAATTAATTCACTGATCCAGTAGTGATTAAAATACAAAAGGAAATGTAAACGACTAGATCTAGCGTTAGGTAATGACATATCCGTTAACTACATGATTAGCATATAAATGCGTTTCTAGTTAGGTAAGGTGACTTTAACTTTTCATTTACGGGTGGCGGTTTCGCATCACTATTTTGTCATCAAATAAACAGTAAGTCTTATGTTTCAGCGTTTAGCGAGGTTAACTGAGAATAGTACACATAAAGCATTTCATCCTTCACGTATTTCTCTTCTCCATTTTCTAATTAATGTCATGGCCGTGGACAATGACTATCGAGCATGGTACGCTATAGCCTTATTAGGTATACATAGCCGGTTCTCAAAAAGAAGTACTAATAAGTTTATATGCTAAAATGTTGTCGAATACTAGTTACATTATTTACCAACGATCGGGTCATACAACATCGGGATTGTGACTGAATTTATCAGAAGCTTTAGGGATTTCTTCAACTAAACAGTCCACTAAGACCACGCGGTAGCATAGCGAGGCCCAAAAAAGCTCTGGCTATATTCTCTATTATGCGGCCGACTAGTTCGAAGAAGAGCATTTTTGTAACAGTATTTTTATCGGGAACCTATTCACTTTGATAAAAAAAAAAAAACACGTACACGGTCTCGACGTCCTTTTCATACAATTTTAGTGTTTCTTAGCAGGTCTCCCCGTGGAATCCGTGGTATAATTCAGAACTGTGTACGCACTTAGTGGAATGAAACGAATACTGTCAAAGTATAGCTGCGTATCCATTGTAAGTATATGAATTAGCTTGGGCTACCTATTGGGAACAATTTTTTTAGTAAACAGTAAATTACCAGAGAGTACACTCAATGGTAGCTTTACTGCTACTGTAGATTCACCGCTTACAACGAACAATTACCGGTACAAATAAATATAGCGGTATAAATATTTAATATTAAGGTGATGGATTTTGTTCATTATTCCGGAAAACGCATGAGCAACAGAAAAAGCGTATAAGCGTAAAACATTCACTATTTAGCGCTGAATAAGGTTGTCTGTTTAGTTTTTCCTATATGGCTAACTGTGTTTCGATAGCATGCCCTCAAATATTGTAAAAAAATTAGTAGTCAGAGCTAAACCATTGATCCCTTGCCCAACCTTCTCCGGTGGCTCTCTGTTTTTCAGTGCCTTGATCCTGGGTGACACTTAGATTCGACAAATGTGCAATGAATATCACTGCAACTGTGTAATTCTTGCATATATCTCACCTATCTCAAACCGCAACAGGCCAACGGAAGGAAACGTTTATATGAGATGTACTCCCCTCCACAAGCAAAATCTAGAAAAGTTACAAAGCAAATTCTAGAAAAGTTTAAACAATACTAGTGCTGTAAAAAAACGTGCAAGCGTGCAATTCTACAACATAACTGATTTCATTTTGGAAACTCCGCAGACTAGTAAAAACCAAATATACCCGAGATATGCCCATGGTGAATATGATGGTGGTTTCTGTTGGCATCAGCGACGGTAACAGCATTTTTAAGAGGCAATGTGAATATCTTTGTGAGTGTGCAACATTTTCAAGTGAAAAGCGAGACACTTCGTTGATGTTTTTACTTCTGTCAACCTTAGCTTGGTTATGCTAAACCCATATATCGGAATCTGAAGGGCACCTTTGGTTCCGATGAGACCTATAATCGTGCTTTTTTAAAATAGCTAATCACTTTCGTTCAACATTTGGGCTCCGTTATAATGCTTAGTAGGCGCGAGATAGCAGATAGAAATAGCAAATAATAGGTGAAAAGGAACACACAAGCACGGTGCGACTGATTGCAGCAAACATCTAAGGAACATGCATGTTCCTAAATAGCAAATAACGCCACCAACACACGTTACTTGATCCCCTGATGCTCTTCGAAGTCAAGACTGTTTACAAATCGGTGTGGTAATTCTAATTGATTTGCCATTTGGTCTTGTGGTGGGATTACCTAAGCGTACTGCACTCTGCTGTTTTCTTTAGGCTATGTACTTCTATTGAAACCCGCCTCGATTGATACGCCAAGACACAGAAAACCTCCGAGATGATCCTTTGAGAATGTTCTGGGAGGTTTTCTAAGCATAGTTTTTCTACATGAAACCTCTTAGTGTGATACCCTTCTTTTCTACTTTCTGCGCTTATTGCGCGGAACCACCTTTCCTTTTTCGAAGTGCGGTCAAACACCTTTTGTCAAAACGCTGTGTTTTATTTTACATATTGCATCAACTGCTTAGACGTCGTATTGAATTCAGCAGATGTTTGACGTTTTTAATTCAGAGTAGTAGCTAAACAGGAACTTTATTGTGAGAGTATTTTTAAATAACGCTTAACTGAGTGCTCGGAGTGGACAGATAAGCAACTACTACTTAACAGTCATATTTGTTCTATGATACGTTTATGCAGACCCAACATTTAACTAATTGTACAGCTCTACGAAATAAAATGAAATAATATGAAAATAGTGCCCGGTTAACTAGAATAAGCTTTTTTGCGATCGTTCGTTTACTTAAATTTGCCACTGTGTGATGAGCAAATGAGTTACAACTCACCCTAATACATTCCCTTCAGTTATGTTTGTAAACTAATTTGCGCCGAAATTGGCGAACAGCTTAATGTTATTCGCTACAAGCTTGTTAAAATAGGCGCTGTTAGGCGCCGTTAAACCACTTTCTAAAATAAGCTAAACTAAACCGAATGATAAGATGCACTAAGCTCGTAGTGCAATTCAAAATCTTTCTTAATAATTATATCCAAATCGGGTTTTTTATAAACTATAAGTGTCGTTTTTTTAATATGGAATGACTGAAAAACAAAGCTATATAAATTTCAAGGTTCAGCCTACTTTATTTAGTTTATATTGGGCGTGATTGTTAGGCTTAGAAATGAATACAACTGTATGAATGCTTTCTTGTTGCACGGGAACCAGTATCTCCAAAATTTCTCAGTTTAGTTTTAGACAAGGTCTCTCAGTTCAATGCGTTATTTTTTCCTTCTGGGTTTTTTTCGTAAATACGTGCGCTTTCAAATCGAGTTTAGTAGCCCATCTCAACTGACTTAGGAGGAATGGCTGATTTACTCGCGCAGTGCAGTACACCGTGAACTTTCTGAGCATTGGTGATCGCATTCTGTTCGGGTGGAGTTTGCATCGAAAATGATCGACCAGCATGTAATAATAATCACACTAGTATATGTTTACGTATACCCTCTGACTTTGTTGCAGGATTCAACGGTCGGCAGACAAGAAGTTTGATTCTGTCAGTGTTGCCTGCCACTTCGTCGTTCTCGCTGAAAATATAAAAAAAAGGCTAAGATATTCGAGAACATTCGTTAACTAGAAGAGGCAAAGTAGCTTTTGCACGCTCTGCTTGATGACTTGCTGCACGGTAGCTTGGTGACTTTGACACGCAAAAATTTACAGGGGCTGGAAGAACCTACTAAACTGAACAAGAACCTGATGTCGGGTGGCGATACCATTTATTAGGCTGACAAAGTGAGGAAATGGTAGAACGTAGCTCGCGAAAAAATGCAAATTAAAGGAACAACCGATAGGGCCAGCAGGACTGAAAAGGGGAACAAACTGGAATAAGTATCTGGGATTTGGGCATTGTTTTTTCTTCGTTTTCTCGCTGACGTGCCATCCATTCGGGCATATGCGTCGTTGGGATTAACGTTGCCCGACCCTTCTACGCAAATTGGGACGATGCAAAAGGACAATAGAAGGAGGAAGTCAGAACGCCGGCTCAACGGAGAAACCCAAGATGGGCTAGCAAACTAAAAGCTGCAAACAAGGTATGGGGCACTTAAAATGAAACCTGCTTCTGTAGTGGTCCCATGGGATGTTACGCTGTGGAATTCTAGCGAGCTCGAGACTAGAGCGATGTAGATGGCTTGGAAAAGGCGGTAGAAGTTCACTGGAAAATTTAAGCAGGCAAAGGTATTTCGGCATAATTTAGCAGTAACAGCAAATGATTATGAAAGCGATAACATTGACATGAGCAGAAACAAATGAGAGGTGATGGAAAAAGCTGCCAGTGTTTTCCAGAGAAGCTAGCAACATACACACATTGAGAAAATAGCGCTTCGATGCGAGTCCTTAAAAAACGCTTGAAAATTTAATGATTTTAATTTTTGTTTTGTGTTGACAATTCGGAAATATTGGCCAGCTAAACGTACCATCTCATACTTTATTACAAGAACTTCTGGTATCTACCTTTTTATTGTCGTGGCACATGTAGTAAAATGTTATTCAGCCATGGCAGCTCGTAATATTCCTATATTTTTCGGGGCTTGACTACTGCCATTTTCTTTATCCTTATAGATGTTAAGGATGTAGAGGTTCCTGCCACCACTTTTGTACATTTTCGTCTTTCTTTTTGTACTATAATCAATTCTATACAAAAATCTATCAAAATGCACTAGTTAGAACGGATAATCTTTAACTTTATTAGAATCTGCTGAATGCAGCACAACTAGGCAAGATGGGCGCAGCAAGGTCTGTACAGACGTCGCGTGCTGGCGCGAACACCAATGCTACAGTTTTTAACCAAACTGTTAACAAACGCGAACTACCTTTTTACGAATAATTCTACCTTTATTCACAAATATCCTAATTTCTCAGTTAGCATAGTCTGAATAAATTTATGCGTGTCGTACTTAATTTGTAGAGACGAAAAATGTTGAATCTTAATTGAATGCAATCATTATTTCTAAATTCTTAGTAATGATCACAGAGAACGTAATAAATTGATCTCAGCACGATGACGGAAACATTAATATTCTTTCGTGGAAAGGAAACGTTTGTGGGGCAATACAATGCTAGCAGTAGTAGTAGTAGTAGTAGTGCCGTAGCAGTGCTTTAATACATATTTGACACTATATTTTTTGAGATGATACCATTAGGGCCATTCGATTAATATCTGTATCTACTATATGTGTATCACAGAGGAGAGTATACCTCGACCTCTTTGTCGAGCTGCTCTCGTATACAGAAATTCCAACACCTTTCCTCACCTCTAAACGTTTTGTAAAGCTATTTGATGACACCCGCGCGAAGGTACAGCTGTTTATCCTGTTTAGTTTATCAGCTGCTATTACTTCCGACATACAGAAAATAAAATAATATGCCCAATGGCAAGCCATGGGACCGTGTACAAACAACAAATTGTTCGTGTTCTGGTTCATTCTCTATCAATAATAATAGCTAATTCTCAAGAAAGGTGAGTGAATGTTGTAAATAGTCATAGCAGAGGTGGCGGAGAGGAAAGCGATGGAAAAAAGCGAGGTTTAAGCGAAACCTTTTTATGCCTTATTTAGGCTTCTAAAAGCCAATCAAGTTAGGACAGGAAGTAAAAATGCAGCTTCTATACTGCTAGACACTATAATATGACATCGCGCTTTTGGGTATTTGGTCCTATCGGAAGTGATTAAAATGATGGTTCAAAACTGCTAGCATTTTCTTGCTATCAAACATGCTTTCAAAAATGTGTTAACATAGTGCGACTTTCTAATCATTTTATTACTTTTGTTATTACTTTTGAACAATTTGGAGCATTATTTTCTAAATGCTAAGTCGGCAAGGTGTGCGACATGGTTTAGTGTATCGAATGGACGCTTATTAACGTAAGTGCTGTGGACTGGGTTACTGACTTCTCTGTGAAACGTACTAGACACAGTATTCGTGCATGTTTGCAGTATGAATATAAGGAGGTAAACGGCCCTAGGTAATATATATGTATGTGGTACACAACATCATAAAGTACGTTTGTATTTCAGTTTAGGCGTCCTGGATGACGAAGGCGTAACCAGGTTTTATAGCTCTGAGAAAATAAAGACTTGAGCCGACCCGACTGTCAAAGAATGACAGCGCGTGAACGACTGTACGTGTACAAGTCCATTAAAGATTTAACTAAGCTTTTGCAAAAGAGCGTGATCACAAGAGTACGCAAAGGCGGGAAATATCGATGGAGAATGCAGGCGGACGTAGAACAAATAAAACATCACGGCAGGCAGCTGTTCCGGCGTTTTCACCGGAATCAACATTAAATCACTAAGACCGCTTTTTCGGGTAGCAGCCTTAAGTGAAATGACACCGAGTTACCGCTTGCTCGTACATCTTTAGTCTCCACAGCGAGTGACGTAACGTTTGAGCCTTTTAACACGGATGTGGCGACCGCACGACAGGTTGTGTCGGCCACGTCCGTGGCCCCAGAGCTCCTGTAACATGACTTCACCTTGTGGCATGCGTGACAACCAACTCCGCGTAATCCGGCAGTAGCAAAGTCACTTTTAGAGACGATTTAACCTCACGAAAAATTTTGACGGGAAAACGTCAGGATTTGCTTAGACTCTGGCACAGTATTCTAAACTATTACTCCACTATTACTTACCATCGTCATTCGTTTGAGCCACTGAGGCGGACCGTTCGTTTCACTCATTTCTATACCATTACGCATGTCAGTCAACTACACAACTGTCAGGCAGCATATCAAGTATGAAGCAGAAGCATCTTTTTTCCTCAGCTGGAAGGACTACAGTATATATTGCGTATGTAGCTCTGAAGAATTCATTACGTTCACTGACGTTGTCATTAGATTTGCATGAGAAAGTTTCTTTTGCAAACTGAAAATAGGTCTTCCGATTTTGATAATGATATTTTGCCTCATAATTGATGAAACTCCAAGACAGACATCGGGTTGTGCACTCTCTTCTAGAGTTCAGTAGTTTTGAGCGTGAAAACCTTTATCGACAGTAGTGAGTAGCTGTTATTGGTTGGTGGACCTCGCGTGACCTCGGCATAAGTCCTCCATTTTTATACCTTGAAATTTACTGCAACTCATAGAGAACATGGCGAGGGCTACCACCATGTCAAGTATATAAGCGAATGGTCATATCCATATTACAATCGAATTATGTTAGAATGTCTACCACATTTTCATAATAGCGCTCATTTAATCGATACCATTTATCACAGTTGAGATTTTATCGTTGGTTATAATATATCGATTACCATTACCAAGCTATTTTACCAAAAATATTCCGCGTTCAGCTCATGAAATTGCTACGAGAGACATTGTTACGTATTGACGAGGTTGGTTCCCTCGAATGCGGGATTTCAGAGGCGTTTGCATATATTATCACTGTATGGTCGATTTAAAAAGCTTCTCATTCACTTTATCTCCTTGATAATAAAACAATCATAAAGGGGTACACTTAATGAATTCTTATTATTCGGAGAAACCTAGCAGCAAGAAATTAACGTGGAGTTTCTTCATAGTTCTTCATATATTCCGGTTTTTGTATTATTAAATGTGGGCCCGTACCGACCTGGAGTACTGACGCCGAAAATACATAAGAATAATAAGTAATTTTTAAGTGAATATCAAATATATCCTGCCATCGATAATAAAGCGACATCCACTGCATAGAATTTAACCACTCTAAAACTGGTAGACTATTTATCGTCGTTCCTTATCTCAAAAATACTATAAAGCTATCACACTATGTGCCACTACTTTGTTAAAATATTGCAAGACGCATGTACCGCCGTCGCAGTGCTCGCCTCACCGGACAACGCAAACCTCTGTTGCAAAGAATGGGTGACATCTTATTGCCGATTGGCTTTTTCCGACATTGTCCGGCCCGTTCCAAAAATATGTCTCCCGTCCCATCTCTCCCATTGACGCCACTTCAATCTTCCTGTTCTGTTTTATTATGCATAGGAAAAAATTAGCACACACCTACAATTCTCAGCACGACACAATCGCATTAAACCTTGCACAAATACAGCTTCTAGTGGAAAATCATTGAATAAACAGCGCATGGCGTATGCACTCAAGCCAATCATAAACCTACAACCAAATAAATCCTAAAACCCACCTTTCTTTGATTCGAGGTCATCGCATATGAATCAATTCAGCGTACACATCCTAAGTTTGAACGCACAGAAAACCGAAATCGAGTTCTTTTGATTTTTCGTGTAGTAATAAGCGTGGTTTGCCAAACCAGTTTATTGCCATCGCTGACCTTTAACAACCTTATGCGATTTTATTTTGAATAAATAGGCGAATTAAATAAATTGGTGACACTCTCGTTATGTAAATATGGGATTTGATATAAAGTGTTGGCAGAAACCTGTCCAGCTTTTTCTACGTTTACGCGGTAATTAAAACCGTTCTGTGCATTAGGCGCTTCATTGCCACAATTTTGTCGAATGCAAACACTTTTTTCGTTCTATAGATAAGTATTTTCAGAGATACGTATGTCGATGGCTTTATCGACGCGACGATTCTTCCATGCCGAAAGCTATTGTGTCCATAAATAGTGATATATGGCTTACTTTGGTTTTCTCACCCAAGGTCATACAGGAAGCAATCTCCTTTAACGCCTATTGTCACCGAGATAAAAAGCAACAATCTGGCATAAATCTGTAACGAGTAAATATCTTCAGAAGTGCAAGGCAATAATTCAAAAGGCTGTACACAACTCATCCTTAAAGTGCCTTGTTGCATGGTGCTTTACAAAAAAAAATAAACACTTAGAACTTGCTTAATTTCGTCGCGCGATTTGAGTTAAAAGATACGGCTTTTGAGACAATAACTTTACAACAAGCACTAAAGCCATTTTCAATTAGACTTCATTAGACAGCAATCTGGCAGCAAAGTTGTTAATGTCTATTGGGCACGCAAGGACATCTGTTGTGCGTAATATTGACCTTAAGAGCCCGTTTCTAGACTACACATGAATACATAACGTATAAACATATAAATACATAACCATGAGGTCAAACTGGCCTTTGGTCATCGCTAGTTGTGAAAATCCTAAAACCTATTATAATAACAAAAATAACAGTCAAAATTTTGCCAGCATAATTGTTTGACGAATGCTGAAGTTAATTCAATTTTGTAACGAAAGTGGACCTCACAATTAAATAAAAAAAGCATCTATGTGAGCTTCATTCTTATAGTAGGATGCATCACAGCTAGCTGACAAAGCATATGCGTTGCACATATTATGCATAATATTATGACGAATTCATTGCGTTTATTATAGTGACCATTAAATTTACATGATATTAGTTTTTGGAAGATCAAGATAGGTCTTCGGTCCATAATATTTTAACTAGGGCCCTTTCGCGATCGAATCAGTATTTTATGCCTTATAAATTGCTTTGCATTCATCAGTGCATCAAGACAGACACATGAACCTAAAAGTCGATAAATCCGTATGAATTAGTACTGAAGAACAAATATACATTGTAAGGCATAAAAAATGTCATATTTTACAAGTGAAAAATTATAGGTCGTAAGTGTACGGAAAGTTATTAAATATTTCGGATTTTTAATAATTATATCCAACTTCCAATACACGATTTGATTTAAAAATGTTTCTACAAATGCAAAGCTATGATATACGACAACGTTTTGGACCAATGTATATGAGTCGCTTCTCGTTAGAGCTCATTATAGCATATTCACTTAAGTAATAGATATGGGTTATAGCGGAATCACCGGTGCTTGCAACTGGTAAATGAGTCTCGGATAACCGTCGCGACAAGACAACCATATACTCCTAAATTTGCGATAGGTTGTGACGGTGTACAGTCCGGTGTATAAATCCGCTAGGGCAGTCGTATGTACTGACATTTCAAATCTCTACATTACACGATTATTTAATACATAAGATAAGGCACCATTACTATAGACACTAACATAAGTTCGCTCTTGGCTTTTGCGCATAGTATTTGGCATTACCTGAATAGTAGCAGTTGCTGTTTTAATGCACACAGATTAACTTGTACGCGGTACAAAGAATATGATCATTGACACCATTGGAATAGATACACAGGAATATGACCAATCTTTTCGCCACTGGCGGGTTCGCAGGACTCTCATTTGTTTGGAACGACGCCAACGATGAGGTTTTGCCGAGTGCAAAGACACCCTCGCAACGATGTCGTCCAGGGGAACTGTAAGCGTGGGGGTTGTGGGATGTTGGCGGAGAGCCAACTTCCTGAAAGTCAACTTTCTTCCCATGTCTGCCCACTTGACTATGCGCGTCATGGTCGACAATTCTCATTTTACAAATTCATCTATTGAATGACAACAAAATCTTCCTAAAATTTACAAATTAAAATATAAATTAAATTCAAGAAAAAAATCAAAATAAAGAAAAAAAAAGAAAAAGGAAAAAAAAAAACGAAAGCGGGTCAAGGTTTTTCCAAGAAGGTTCCTTTACTGGCTTACATTCGTGTGACGTCTACAAATGGGTAAGACGATGAGTGCGACAACGAGTGCCTTAAGCTTAAACGAGCTGTGTAGTAAAAGAGAAATCTAATATGCGTGTGTGCACAAAAAGCAGGGATGTTTGGTAGATGTTAAAGCTTGTTTGCTCTTCCTGCTTCTTAATAATCCAATTTCTGTCTGTGTAAGGTGAAAATGCCAAGTGACCCTAGTTTGTGCAGAGCTGATAAGAATATTGCTTTGTTAGGTGGTCCCGTTGAAGCTCAAGTTGTAAGAGTTTGTGGTATAAATTCGGCTAATGTATATATACTGACTTAGGTTCTATTAACTGTTAGTAGTATCACTACCAACCAAGGCTTATCGGCAGCAAGTCTGCTTCGAATCGCTTTTGGGATCCACTTGGGCGGACCAGGTTGACTTGAAGGCTCACCTCCACTTAAGTGGGTGGTAACGAACTGGTCCTTACTAAAAGTCCAGTCCTTGAAAATCTTATTTTATTATTTGGAACTCTAATTAAAATGATTGACATTGTAGGGGAAAATTGTTTGAAACGATTTAAACTAGTCCGCTAGTTCAGTTCACCAGCTCTTAAACTGAACGCATGTGGACTATAATAAATTCAAAGATGAATAAATAATTTCTGTTTGTTTTGGCTGACATATAAGTGCGACGAAGGCTTCTTATTCATTTAGTCAGAAAAACAATTTGTAGACATTTATATCGAATGCGATATGCGTAGATATCCGTATACATGCTAATGTGCACGCGTACCTCTAGTTATTTGCAAGTTAGAACGCAACTAATTGGCTGTAGTAAGAATTTGGGCATAGAGGTTATTCAGGAATATTCACATTAAAATAGCAAAGATAAGCTTGCTTTCCTTCATGATTTGCTCCTTTCCTAATTGGCCAATTTTGTTTATATGGCGAAATGGATATCATATTTCTGAGAAATCCAATATCAGATATCCAAGAATAACAATATCAAATAGACAATCTTGACGCCGCAAATCCTAGTACATAGAAAAAGCACAAAGAATGACCTCAAAAAAGTTTCAAAGTAACAATCAACTTAGAATTACAGTTTCCATAATTGAACTTATTTAACTGCAAAAGAATATAGTCTTTGAACACGCGGTTTTAATTTAAATTACAATGGTGCATATCAAAATAGGAAATCAACCAGATAAATCAAAAAGGTTAATGAAAAAACGTGTTTTTTAAAGAACCATTTATCAATTTTATTGGATGTATATTTACTTCAAGATCCGTATGTTTCGCTAAAAGTTTAATACGATTTATCCGATTGCTTAGAGTGGTCACTATAATATACACAATCATCTTTTTTAGTTATTTAAATGATTAATCTTGAACCACTCACACAAATTAGCTGGTCTTACTTTGATAAAAGCGCGATACCGACCAAGTATGTTCATACGAAGTCAGTTAATATGTTGTCGAATATCACTCATACCGGCTGTTAGATTGTCTCGCCTGTTTATGGTTATCGACACTTCATTTGACACTGCTTTAGTGTACGGAAAATATTACAGATGGAAAAACTTAAATGCTTCGTTCAGCTTATAGAGCCTACAAAAAATTTAGTAAAGCAGCCACGTTATATTTTTGTAGAAATTGCGGGAGGAACACCGTTAGAAAACATACATTGAGTTATTAACCAAAAATTATTTATAATGTTAGCGCTGTGTACTTGCATTATGACGAAGGTCACCGCAGCAAGTACAGACAATCGTGAATACCAGTCTGGCCGAAGGTGGTCAGGCGGAATCGTTAGGCTGAGGCGTTGTCGGAGTTGAAACTGAGCATCTATGGGTCTCAGAAGCTTAAGGGCCATTTTTTATCTTTAAAATACGACACAGTTTCAAGAACTCGCGCTTAAAACAAAATTAAATACAAATATAAATAAATTAAAATGGAAACAGTCTCAAATATTTTGTACATTTAATTCTCTGCCAATTTGGCGGATATGACTGTCACTCAATTTAAGGATTCAAACTGTGCGAGGCACTTCAAGGAAAACTATTTATAACAGGAAGAACGATATCGTATAGTGAGTAAATTTTCTTAGAGAGCATATGACTGTAAATAGAACAAAATGTTTCATACCATAAAGGCATTCAAGAGCTGAAATCAGTAGCCGCACAAAAACATATTTGATAAATTTTATGGGATAATGATGTATCTGAAATACAATGCAGTAACGACGGCTTAGTTCACGAAAATACAATTGCCACTGGGAATTGAATATATTCGCATTGTAACACTTTTTCTTCCTCCCAGGTTTTTTCTTGCGATAGCAGATGATTATGGCAATAATAATGCTTGTAGTAATGGCCTCTGCTAGCTCTGATAGAGATTAAAATGAAACAATACAGCTAATGCTGCCAGAAAAGTCAGTGTTATCCTAAAGGAGACGATGAACGGTTGGACAAGCTGTTTTATTAGTTGACAAGATAGATAAAAGGTTCTTTGCGTGTATGAAACAGTATGCTCTACGTTCAACCTACTTTTTCCTCTAAGTGTGTCTTTAAAAAGATCAGTGAGCTTTTTTTTTATATTTTCACGTTGAGACCTTATACGAATGTGTAGGAGCCCTGAAAAGTGATTTTTGATACTTTACTCGGAAGAGGCCTGCTTTCCTTAATTCAAACCTTACAGAAATTTAGCATTTAATATTTTATTTAAACGTATGACTTCAGTATTTTTTCCTCTAAAGAGTATCTTTTATACGAGGGGAAATGGAGAGAAAGATAAGGATATGCTAGTAGTGTTGTTGCTAATCTGTTTTGGTTTGCTAGTGGCTTGTACGCACCCTATTGTACAGTACATGCCCCACGTTCTAAGCGCCATATATTGCGCTCGTTAGATAGTTAGCTATGTTGTTTTGTTGGGGGCGCTTCCAAAGCATGTACTCCATCGCTGTTGTCAGGCTATTTCGCTAATTAAGTGCTATACGTCCTTATGCGTATCATTATATATACACTATGCATAGGATAAGCGTGGTATCACAGATCGGTAAACGAAAGCCACGCTTCCGTTCGTGAATCGACTCAGGCGTTAGTGGAATTAGTAATTGTAGTAGCTATGTTATCCAAATGCATTGTTGCTTCTAAGAAAGATGGGTTATTTCTAAGCACCATTAAGCGTCCTTGATGTAGTCCGGTACAATAAATTTGAGCAGCTTGTAAAGACCAGCGCTAGTAAGCGACAAGTTGCACGGTATAAATAGCGACTGGGCTTTGCTAGATCTAACGATGACTAAAATATAAATTTGGACCAAGAGAGAGTTTTTTAACGCTTTCGTTTGTGCCTCTAACCAAATATGGTGGTTCGTTGATTTTGCCGCACCATATTCCCGCCACTCACCCGCCATTATTGTTGCAAATGCTCCACTGTACTCTAGTCCACGAAAAAGGTGCATTTTTCGCAGCGCTAAAAGCGGCGGCGACATTGGACCTTCCCTTTTACAGCTGGACGCATAGAAGCGCATGCGTTTGCTTAGTGTATGCGAATGGGTTAATGAAAACCTTCTTTGCGCCTGGCTGTTGCTTTCACAATGTCTCCATGTGGGCCACAGAGTCATCTTGCTTACATTCGCCTTTCTTTCTATTCATCCAGACCTGACGTCAATGCCAGAAACGAGCGCCAGCTGTCCTCAACGGCGGAACGAAAGTCAGTCTAGATAGTTCTAGGAGGTGGAAAAAGTACTAGCTGTCGTTGCAGTCCTCTCTTGCAGAAACCATTGCCACCCATCGATCTTCCCAGCAGGCAATTTTCCCAATGCCATAACTCATAACTATCGCAATACTATCTACTCAGCTCTGTAGAATGCCGGAGGCCCACCGTACAGTAAAATGACGTCCAATATAGCCGCCCCTTGAATTCACAACCATTGAACGAGAAAGAGTCGGAAGTAAAGTAAGAGCATGCGAAGAAGTGCTCGTCGAATGCAAATAGCTGATGAACGTGAACGAAACAGCGTTTAAACAGAGCGAGAGTGGAGCAAAACGAGCCGCTTAACGCCAGAGAGTGATCGAGCAAGCAAAACGAGGACAGTGCGCTTCTGGCTAACGCCATCTAAATGAGAATTCCTTTTTGTAATCGTTATTGTTCCAGCATGCCTCACATGTCGCGTCTTACCACATCAGATGAATCCGGACTGCGATGCGTCGATGAACTAATTGTTCGAGCGTGGCGAAGCAATTCGATTAGCCACCAGCGACCGGCACCTGTCTCCAGAAAAGGTGGTTTCCTTATTGTTCAGTCACATGCTTCACAGCCTGACTGATTATTAGTTTAATTGACGAAGAAACTACGTCCTGATGCAAGAGGCTTTCTTTTAATCCACGCAGCATCCACGAAGGGTCTTATACGTGGTAATTTTATGTAACAGAGAAAAAGGAATGCGCCCCAGACAATCACTAGGTCTCGAAAAAATCTAGTGCGTAGTAGATTCAAAACGAAGCACGGATTGTTATTAACAAGACCAAAAAGAAAATTTAAGAAAAAACTCAAACGCTTACAAGTGATCTCTATGAGTCGTTGTTTTTTTTTTACTTTTTGGCGTTTTTAGCATATATCTAAATGCATGTGCACATTTGCTTTAGGGTGATAAGATACTAATTTGTAGAAGTGTAGAATTCAATCGCATTTGATGAGCTTTGTACAATACATTGTGAGTGTTATAACTATTTTAGCGAATAATCCTTTTGGGCATCAAAGGCGCTATGTGAATTAGGCTAACCTATACATTTAAAACAAATCATTTGTCAGACCAACGGCTGTTATTTCTAGCGGTAAAGATGAAGATAGCGAATGCGATGGAAAGAAGAGGCCTCAGGACGCAGAAATGGCAGTACTCTATTTATTAAAAAAGAAGTAGGCACCAAACCCGTCTAGCTAGTAGAGCAAAGCAGTGGAGGCTCGGATGAGGAGGGTCTGCGTCCTTCAATACAACCTCATCGGCTTATCTCCACCCTCCTCTACGCACTCTACGCACGTCCTCTCGTTGTTTCACTCCACTGTGCTTCGCCTATTTGGTCTCTATCTTGTAAATATCCGGGTAAGCAACCAGAAACATGCCAAGCTTTTCTGTTACTGAGGAGAGCACGAGCATCCTCTGCGCAAAATAAGCTCCCGACCATAATAGGACAGCAATAGCCTTATATTGATCTGCATTTTTATCTTTTTTAAAGAGATTTATTCTTATAGTGATATATATATATATATATATATATATATATATATA